>JAULBS010070794.1:0-21687 GCA_032355785.1 Symmetromphalus regularis | reverse complement strand
CCACCTTCCGACCTATCCACCCATCTAACCACCTACCTATCTCTCCACCCATCTAACCACCTACCTATCTGCCCACCCACCTATCTACCTACCCATCTACTTACCTACCCACCAACCTATCTATCCACATACCCACCCACCTACATCCCCACCCACCTACACACCCATGTATTTACCTACCTAGTAACATACCTACCTACCCACAACCTACTTACCTACCCACCCACCTACATACCTACCTACCCACCCACTTACCTACCCATCCACCCGCCTACCTACCAACCTACCTACTTATCTACATACAAAAATTTACATACCTTCCTTCCTAACTACCTAACTACTGTTCTACCCACCTGTTTGTTTATTTACCTGCCTACATAATTGCCTATCTACTTTCATACCAGTCTGCTAGTCTGTTTTCCTACTCGCATACATGTACCTACATACATGTTTGTTTATCTACCTGCCCGTATGAATGCCTACCTATATACTCACAAACTTCTCTACCCGCTGCCAAATTGCTCATTTACCTACTTACCCACCAGGGCTAGCGCAACCGAGAGGGCAGGGGCGTAGCGTGATCTGGACCTGGAGGGTTTGAATACGAACCAAGTGGACCCTTTTTCTATTTAGTTTTGCACCATATATCAGTGGCGTACAATGGACAGGGACATTGGGGCGGTTGCTCCGGGCGCAAAATTTCAAAAGAAAAAATTATAAAGTAGTTATAAATAATGATCTAAGAATAACTAAACATAAATAAAATAATTCCATTTCACACTTTATAAATATGATACATCTTAGCTAGGCGAGGTCCAATATATAATTAGTTATTTTCATTTTCTCATTGTCAAATGTAAATCCTAATAATATACATAATTTTATTTTTATTTAAAATAATTAAGCACTCTTTTCCCATAAAAATATTTCTGTTTTTGTACATACATGTATATATTAGTATATACATGTATTTACATTAGAGGGCCCCCCAATAGCCGATGTTTACTTTTGTGCTGGGGGGTCGTTAAATAAATAAATATTAGAGGGTATTTTATTTTCATAATAAATCAATTTCTTTCCTAAGTAGTCTAAGGGGAACAACTCTATTCAATATCAGTTTTAAAAAAATTAAAGAATAAAGATGCAAAAGAGAGTTATCTCTCTTAGACCAGTACTTAATGCTCTATTTTTATTTGTCAATGATTATGATTGCCTCTTGTTATGTAGCCGTTATTACTGATATTTGCTGTCTAGCACCAGACAACACTCCATAGTTAAAAGTGTCTGACTTTTGGTGACCAAATAGTAGCCGGGAAATACAGCTTTAATAAGAGACTATTGACAAATCTAATAGTACTTATCTTTAGATCAAAGATTTTCGAGTTCGCTGGCAACAAATATTCCGTATATTAATCGCTAACAGCTACTGATTAACTGATGTGTGTCATTAAGCAAACAATCATTTCTTTCTTAAAGGCCATGTTTTGAAATAATCCTTTTCCTTTGCATTAGAAACATAATGGATCTACTGGATTAATCCCACTGGTGTAATGCATGTCACCATGGTAACACAAAAATAAAACAAAAATATGTTTCCAAACATTTTATATTTAATAATTTTATACATGGATATAAAAAAAGTGTATTTGGTTTCTATAAAAAATAACCTGAAATTATTTGACTCGAACATGTGAGAAAATGGTAAGCAAACCAAACAATTAAATACGCTAAAGGCAACATCTGTTGATCCCCCTTCAAAGGACTTATTCTGTCACTGAGGTTTTTATCAATCCAAACCATTGCTTCATGACTGGTACATCAAAGGCAGTGGTGTTTTTCTGTATGTTGTTAATACAAATGTAGCATATTTCTTTTGACAACTGTTTTTTGGTTAATCTAAGAAACCACTAACATGAAAATCAGAATGCATTTTACCCTATAAACAAATAAAAAGTCAATTTTAACATCTTGAGCAAATAAACACACAAAAATAAATAAATAAAAAATCAGTAGAATACTATTATGCAGAAAACTATTCAAAATTAGCATAACCACACAAGGAATTAATTTTTAGCAACTTTTTAAACAAAACTATTTCACACACGTGTTTTACTTAGAATATTACAATAATACAACAATATGACTGGCTAAATTGAAGTCTGACATTATTTTTCTCATTTACATAATTATATGAACTATTCCTTAGGAAAACATACATCGCAGTCCTCTTCATCTGCAAACAGAAGAGCAATCCATTTCTCACCATAAAATCATTCCAGTCATAAATTTATCATGCATGTTTCATACAATAAAAATAAATTTGAGCCAAATGATAACAAATATTTCAGAAAAATATTTCTTTATAAAAATAAACATGCCACTTAAATACATAAGTAGCAGAAATGGCAACCTCTTTTGCAGAGATGAAAGGCTTTAATTTTAATAGCAGAAAAATAGCACAACTTTTGAAAATTAAAAAATATATATCACACGATGTACAACTGAAATAATGCAATCAATATAACTTGTACATAATTCGTCTATAAAAACTCAAAAACAAGATCATTAAAGAGAAATGACAAGAACATGTTTTCTCCAAGAATAGTATTCATTAAAGAACATATTCAGTTTTAAAAAACAATTAACAGGTAATATATGTGACCTAACATCACGAAATGAATCTTAACCTGAATAGTGGCTGTTTTTGGCTATTGACATTGTTAATAAGTTCAGATTCTGCTTTTAATTTTGATACCTAATCAAGTTTCTACTGGGCATTTTAGCTTGAAAGGTATGCAGGCGACCTTTTCGAGAAAATTAATTTTAAAATTTATCTTATTTATACCATCACTTTTTCCAACACTTTTAATCACATTTAATTATATTTCTGAAGAAAAATAAGTTAACTGTAGCATAATTCAAGATTTGATGACATTAAATTAACAAAAAATGTAAAGCGACCTATATAGTGCAGTCCGGCATATTTTCACCTGTAGCTCTGACAGTTGAGACTTATTTAGTGTTGGCAGGTCACATATGTTATTTTTATGAAATGTTAAAACATAAGGGTGAAGACAAAATATTTAATATCAAACAAATTTTTAAGGAAATACTAGTTAAAGTTGGAGTCAGGATATAGCCCCAAACAATCTTAGTTTCCTCACTAATAGTAATACAATAAAGACAATGAAAAAAATAACTTCCCAAGCAAAAATTTAATAACACCATCCAACACAATCCAAGGGTTTCCGCAGTCATTATAAACCTGGAAAAGTTTTGAAATTTCCACATCTGCAGTGATTTTTTCAATCATGCTTATCAAGAGTGCAAGCGATCGCTTCTTGTGATGCATTATGTCCCTGAAAACCATGTTTTCCTTTTTTCTTCCCTTTTTTTATTTTTTGCAGGTAGTACATTTAGGCCCAGTTTCTCATTGATGGTTCAATCACAATCTACAGTTCAACCCATTCTTTTAACATGTGTCGACCCAGTTTGAACTAAAGAATCGAGGTTGAACTATTAACGAGAAATTGGTCCTCAGTTTTTCCAGATTTCAATTTTAGCTTATGGCAGTGCGATACATCTGAACATTTTTACAGATGTGTGCAAAAAGGTCATAAAATTTAAGAAAAGTCAAGGAAAAGTTTTGAAATTTGATTCTTGGAAATCTGCAGGAACCCTGTGTGATAACAAAAATGTATCATCTATCATGAACATATGTATATCTCTATATAAATCTATTTATATATAAATAAAAGTGGAATATTAAAAAATATAGGTCTCATTTCCAACTCAAACATCAAAACACAAACATTCTTCAAGTTTTCATACAAAACACAGACTTATCTTCACAAAAGGGTAAATAATCCCTTATAAAAAAATATGTTTTAACAGAAAGGACGGATTAATTTACAAACAAACAAAATAAAACATTTCAAAATGGCAGAAAAATCACGCAATCGTAATCCATAATTTTAATAAGAAAAATTGTTTAAAAAAATAACTGAATATAAATTATATTTTTTTTTATAAAATCATTTTCTTAAATGTATACATTGTTTTGTTGGGTGTCGAATTATAGTAAAATAATGTTTCTTTTAAATGTATACATTGTTTTGTTGGGCGTCTAATTATAGTAAAATGTTTCTTTTAAATGTATACATGTACATTATTTTGTTGGGTGTTGAATTATAGTAAAATGTTTCTTTTAAATGTATACATGTACATTGTTTTGTTGGGTGTTGAATTATAGTAAAATGTTTCTTTTAAATGTATACATGTACATTGTTTTTTGGGGTGTCTAATTATAGTAAAATGTTTCTTTTAAATGTATACATTGTTTTGTTGAGTGTAATTATAGTAAAATAATGTTTCTTTTAAATGTATACATTGTTTTGTTGAGTGTCTAATTATAGTAAAATAATGTTTCTTTTAAATATATACATTGTTTCGTTGGGTGTCAAATAATAGTAAAATAAAGTAGTGTTTCTTTTAAATATATACTTTGTTTTGTTGTGTGTCAAATTATAGTAAAATATTGTTTCTTTTAAATGTATACATTGTTTTGATGGTTATTAGGGTTACACAAATGTTCTATTCTGACAGGCCTGTTGTGACCCCCAATAGCCGATATTTACTTTTGTGCCAGGGTGTTGTTAAATAAATAAATAAAATTGAATGGCCTGTGACCCTACTCCCAGTTGATCATCTGGATCCACCCCTGAAACAAATTACTTCCATTTTCAGGAAACATTCTATAGCCAAATAAGAGTTTTAATATTATGCAGAAAACATGGCCATTTTTTTAGCCACAATAAATAGCCTAAATTGCAACTGACAATACTGAGGTTATCTTTCTTGTTGTTTTACTCTCTTGTTTCGTAGAAAACATCATACCAAATCTCACCCGATCTTTTCAGTGACCTGTGAATAAAGAAGAAATGATCTCAGCATGTATACATCGATATGAGCATAAAATGAATACCATGGGTAGATGCAGGAACTTTGGAAAGTGGGGTTCAAAGATTAGGGATGGAATAGGCTTCAGAAAAAATCCCTGAAAATTGTTGACGAAAATAACATTAACATTAATAAAAAATGACAATGGAAATTGTAGGGTGGAGGGGAAGAATGAACAAAAAATTGGAAAAAACAACTTGAATAAAGTAGAAAATCTGGATTGTTTTTAGCGAACCAGATTTCAGAAGAAAACCAGATTTTCAGAAAAAAATGGAAACGGTGCATCCCTGAAACATATTTTGTAGTTTTTTTAATACTAAAGGCAGAGTTCCAAAGTTATAATGAGGAAAAATTCAAAATTGGTAGCTGAAGGCAGTCCACTTATGTATACCAAAATAAAAATATTCTGTTACTTGTAAATCATAAAACTGATGCATTAAGAAATTAATGCAATAAGACGTATTTTTAAAATCATGACTTTATTGAGGGCAAAATTAAAATATGTCAGTTATTACATCCATGTAATCATTGTATATTTTTCAGTAATTTTATGATTTATATAAAATACAAATTACATGGCTAAAAAAAGGCTTGCTTTTCATCATTGCCTGACTCTAAAATAAACCCCGACACCATTACATTTGAAATGGTAACCATATCCTATTTTGAAGTTCCTTGATAAATACAGCCCCTGACTTAAACTGACTTAAACAGGTGTATGTGTGGCTTCACAAAAATACATATTGTTATGGGTTTTTTTTAAACAACTTACCTGTAAATATCAGCACATGAGTTGAATAAGGTTTTGCTTCGATATGGTACACCATGTTTCTTTGCCAAGGACTCGACAAGCGGCTTCACTTTGTAGTAGTTGTGGCGTGGCATAGTTGGAAATAAACTATAAATTAACGTAAAACATGGTATAAACATATAGGGCACTTTTAAGACAGTTCAGCAATTAACTAATGCAAAATCAAGAAATATTTTTACCCTTTGCTTCTAATAATACTTTTCAAATTTAGAATCTAACATTATAATATAATAGGGATTAAGGTATTACATTAGGGGTTGAAATATTACATTAGCAGTAGAAGTATTAAATAAATATGGCTCCAAAGATAATAGTTTGTCATTTCTATTTATACCACAGGGTTCCTGAAGACTTCAAAGAATTAAATTTCAAAACTTTTCCATGACTTTTTGAAACATTAATGACCATTTCACACAGAAATTTGTAAAAATGTACAGATGTATCACTAAAATTGAAATCTTAAAGTTCTATCTGACAGGTTTTATACTCTTTAGTGAGGAAAAAAGAAAATACTTTTAATGATGAAAATTACCCTTTTCTGGGACTTAATGCATCACAAGAAGTAATTAAAACAGATCATTTGTATTCAGATAAGCGTGATTGAAAAAATCAGCTGATGTGGAAATTTTGAAACTTTCCCATGACTTTTCAGTTTTTAATGACTGTGGAAACCTTGATACCAGTATTTTGTTTTAATTGATAGTAATTTGTTTGAATTTAATTAACGGTATATTCTGAATTTCAAAATAAATATTAGGAGGACTGCCACTAATTCTCGTCAGATGCACTTTTAATTATTTCTCTAAGAAATTATCATTTTATCTTGAAGTAAATTGCTCTACTTGATCATAATTTGTTGTACCCATGAAATTAAGATCATACTCAATGACATTTAAATGCTATGTATCTAAATACAAATATTTTTGGAAGTGCCAATTGTACAACTATGAGACTGCCCCTTTAAAACTCACTGGTGTTCGATTTGAAAGTTAAGATGGCCGGTGAACCAGTCGTTGAAGTAGCTTGGATCCACGTTACTAGCCGTGATCAGCTGCTGCACGAACCACTCGTGACCCTTCTCAACGTCGATGTCATTTGGAATGTGATTCATTTGTGTAACCCATAGAAACCAGTGACTCTCCAAAAATCTACAAATAATAGGATGAAAATTACAGAATACAGGAAGCAAAATAAAAATACATATATCCTTGAGTAATCAGTTTCCGGTCTATTAAGGGGAAAAAGCTTCTGCACACGCCCAGTTATAATCGCACGATCAATGTAACAGAATAATATTTTACCTTGGTTATGTTACTATTAAAATCAACCAACAAATCTTTCAAATGTTATCGGTTTATATATTTAAAAAAAAAAAATCCCTACCTGGTCGCATGTTGACATTTTAGGAATTCGTATCTGGGACCAGTCTATTTTTAGACAGAGTTACAATCTAGTTGTCGTACCGTAAACATATGTCATGTGACTCTAAATTTATGTAGACAACACAATGTCATGTTTGTGAGTTCTGCCAGTAACATTTGCTGCTTATTTTGATATGTATTGATGTTACATGTTATTTAGTGAATCTTCAATGCCAAATGAGTGTTGTGTATCACTCAACCTTTTAAAAAGGAAATATTTAATAAACTGCACATGGTTTTTTTCTAATTTTGTCTTCTGAAAGTGAAGATTCAAAATTTTGTAACATAATTATTCTGATGGCAAGGTTCACTTGTGCACAGATTCATTGTAAACAAATCGTACAAAAATAAAACGTTTCCAGATACAGACTGGAAACTGATTATAAGCGATACTAGTTGTTTTTTCATTGGATGCAGATCTGGAAATTAAGCAGCCAATCATGGACATCGACAAAAAATAATTGTTAAAGAAGGCAAAATGGATATTTGGTAACAGATCGAGTTGAAACAAATGTGCATGGAAAATGAACAGGACTTAGTTAACACAAAGACCGCTATGTCACAAACCACTTGGTCTTGGTGCTGTGCTGCCTAATTACCCAAAATCCCTTGTTGATGTCACAAACACTGTAAATTCAATTCACAATTTACGTTGCAAGCTGGAAAACAAATTCAAACAAATTCAAGTGACCTAAAAAATATATGTAAAATTAAGCTCATGACTCAATTTTCTTCAAATGATTTCCACAGATAAAATGTCCCACCAAGAGCCCTGTTATCCCAAGTTTTACCAAGGTCATCATAAAACAAAATCTCCTGCCACCTCACAAAATGGTGACTGAAACAGCAAACATGGTAAGAAGGTGTATGACATTATGAGTATGATAGGGGTCTGCCATAGTGAAAATACCGCAGTTACTTACCTGGAGAACATGTAGAAACAGAAAGCCCCCCAGTGTCCAAGAAGTGGAGCATACGTCCAAGAGAGAGTCACGAAAAATATCAATGTCAAGACAAAATCCTGAAATAAAACAATAATTTATTAGATTGACAACTCTGTTATAATTATGATGTCATCAACTATACAACGCACAGCACACACACACACACAAATATTTTAATTAAACATTACATTCTCAATGCTGCAGGAACAAAGGTTTGGATCGATGGAAGAATGGATGGACACACAGATGAACAGTGGATGGATGGATGGATGGATGGATAGTTGGGAAGAGGTATAGAAAGATGGATGGATGGTGGGTGTGAGGAAGGGAAGGGTAGGACAATTGGACAGTCAGACTGGTGGATAGATAACAAGCATGGTTGGATACTGACTGATCCATAGAAGGGTTGGCACATTAATGGAAAGTTTAATGGGGTAGGGGGGTGCTGCACCTAGCCACCTTTACCCACCAATATTTTTCTCCATTAATTTTAGATCTAAACTTATTTTCAGCTGTCCTCCCAACAAAGCCTACCTTTAAATGTTAAGTAAAGTAAAGTTTGTTTTATTTAACGATGCCTCTAGAGCACATTCATTTTTAGCTTATCATCGGCTATTGGACGTCATACATATGGTCATTTTGACATATGTCATTTAGAGGAAACCTGCTGCCGCCACATAGGCTACTCCTTCTGATAAGCAGCAAGGGATCTTTTATATGCACCATCCCACAGACAGGACAGCACATACCACGGCCTTTGATAAACCAGTTGTGGACCACTGGTTGGAACAGAAAATAGCCCTAACTGCAAATGGGTCCACTGAGAAGTATCGATCCGACCGGTTCACAGGCAGACATGCCACCGTTTGAGCTAGATCCCGCTACTTTAAATTTTAAGTATCTTAAGTCATCTTTTGACCCACTTTTAAAAATTCCTTAATTTCTCCCAGATGGACGGATGGACTGACATACAGATTTATATATTTACCACCCAGTCTCTTCTCTTGAGCACAAAGTAGATGTTTTCAAAGTGAAAGTACAAAGGCAGCAACAAAGGTGGTCCAACTGAAACAAATAAAATATATTAAATTTGGCCCATGTTTACACTTTTATCTTGAAGGTTACTTACCACCTTTACTTTTAATAACATTTTCATTATAAAAGTGTATTAATTACAACATTACATGAATATTTAAAATGCTGAAAATCAGAATAGCTTAATAACTAAATGGTTTTAACTATGGCACTCCCAAAAAAACCCACTTATAAAATTTGATGTTTTCATCCTTTTTAGTAGATGCAGCCCCACCAATAATTTTCATCTTTGAATTATTCACTAGCAAATTCTAATGTTCCAGAATAGCCAGCAGTCCTCCCAATATGAATTTCGTTCCAACGCCCCTGAGACGAGTTGTATATAGTCATTATGACATCATTTCCATGATATCACCATATATATTTATGCTACGGTAAAAAGAAGGGCAAATGTTAACAATTGATTGCAAGACTGGGTTTTGCACCTAATGTTGTATAAATGTTATTCAACAGTAACTCGTCAAGTAGTTGATGAGCATTCACCTTTCCTTCTGAACACAAGTCACTGATAGTGAAATTTGTATGAAATAACTTCCTTTTTGCCCAGGAGATCAGTGTGCAATCACTATGACATCATTATCACTTTGAGATAATTATTACTGTACAGGGATTTATCCAGGTTTTTTCACCAGGGTCTTATGGCTGAAGGGATTGGGAAAATTAGCATGATTTTAGTCATAACTGGGAAGTTTTCTCTGCAATCCTGAATTTAAGTAAATGTAATATTATATAAACCATATAATTATATTAATTTATAGTCCAGAAATTGAGAATTTTCAGTGTCATTTGCTTTTGGGAAGGAGTCGATGTTCAGTACCATATAAAGCCTGGATAAATCCCTGCTGTAACATTATCATCACTATGACATTATTATTAATATGACATCATTATCACTATGACATCATTATCACTATGACTTCATTATCACTATGACATCATTATCACTATGACATTATCATCACTATGACATTATTATTACTATGACATCATTATCACTATGACATCATTATCACTATGACTTCATTATCACTATGACATCATTATCACTATGACGTCATTATCACTATGACATCATTATCAATATATCATTATCACAATGACATCATTATCACTATGACATCATTATCACTATATCATTATCACTATGACATCATTATCACTATTACTATGACATCATTATCACTATATCATTATCACTATGACATCACTATTACTATGACATCATTATCATTATGACATATTCAATATGACATCATATATATTTATACTTACGTAGAAAGAAGTACTGGTGTTGAAAGTTGTATGGCATCACTCCCTTCTTTCTCTTTGCCCAGGAAACTGGCATGTAATCACCCAGCAGGAACAAGTAGCCGATATCAATGTCGGGATCTTTGCGTATTGTGTTCGGCTTGGCATGGTGTTGGTTGTGACGGAAATTCCACCAATGAGATGAGGCACCCTTTTTGGTAAAGAAGAGAATGGAATAAACTAATTAATACCTGTGAACAAAGATGAACCAATTAGATGAGAGACACTTAAGTCATTTTTTTTTCATTTTTTTTTTATTACAGAATTTTAAAGCAAGGTTCTTAAAATGTAAGATGGAAGAAAAACTGAAATAAAAAATGTATGTTTATTGGTTATTTGTTTAACGACCCCCCAGCACAAAAAATAAACATCAGCTATTGTCACTATATTAAAAATGTATGATTTGCTTTAACTTGTTCAATTTACAGTAATTAGTTGCACGTAATATATTTGACTGGGTTAAAGTACTGTGGACATCTCAAAAATTTAATACCATTAAGCTTAGGAGACAGAATATTTGACAAAATATATAAATTCCCAAAATAATGTTGTTTTTTTTTTTTTTTATTCTATCTTGTAAATATCATTGGTCCTAATGTGGTTATGGTTAATTTAAATTTTTTAAAACCTTGACCTAATGAAATTTTATTATTGAGCAATACACTGTGTGTATATTATAAAAAAAGGAACTACCAGAATTAGTATTAAATGTGACATGAATTGCAAACCATACCTTGAGGATATTGATGGTGATGTAATGAAAGACATGATTCATAGTACTACTCTTGAAAACTGACATATGACCATAATCGTGTTGAGACCAGCCAGCCTGAGCCTGAAAGGGTTAAAAATAATTATATTACTGACATGTATATAGAAAGATTTTTTTAAAGTTTATTTTTTTAACATCACTGTCTTTTCTTCTAAATGAGGTACCTTTAACATTGCATACAAACTTCATAATTATACGTAATTTTAGATATCATTTCTACATTAATTAATTTCACTCACTGTGCACATGGTTTTTATGGATAGCTTTTGACTGAGTCACATAGACCACTTTCCCACAGACAGAACAGCACATTCTATGGACTTAGATATACCTGTTGACAGTTTGTGCTATTTTCCATTCCAATCAGTGGTCCACAACCGGTTCATCAAAGCCCGTGGTATGTGCTATCCTGTGTGTGATGGTGCATATAAAAGACCCCTTGCTACTTATCAGAAAGAGTAGCCTATGTGGCAGCAGTGGGTTCCCTCTAAATAAATATGTCAGACTGACCATATGATCGACATCCAATAGCCGATGATAGATAAAAATCAATGTGCTCTAGAGGCGTCGTTAAATAAAACAAACTATACTTTAGATATAAGTGTTGTGGGCACTAGTAAAAAACAAAACAACAAATTAGTCAACCAATGGGGTTTGATCCTAAGATGAAATAACCACAAATATTCCACTAACTAAGCAAGATCTCATCTCTTATAAATAGGTAAAGCAAAATGAGATGAGTTAGCTCGATTTTTGTTTACATGACCCATTTATAGATGTTGCAAATTCTCGTTAGCAAGGAAAGGATTGTTTAACAACTTCCCAGCATTGTATATTCAGCAGCTATTAGGTGTCTGACATATGGTGCTTTGTGACTCATGGTCTTTAGAAGAAGCCCACTACCACCACATAGGCTACTCTTTCTGATTACCACAAGGGATCTTTTATATGCACTTTCTCAAACAGGACAGCACATACCATGGGCTTTGATAAACCAGTTGTGGAACACTGGTCATTGTAAGTGGCTTACACCTACACACCGAGTCTTTGCAAAGCACTTACTCTGTGTTGGAGTTGGTATCAAGATTAAAAATCCCAACTGAGATTTGATCCCAGTACCTACCAGCTGAAAGACCGCCAACTTAACCACTACATTACCGAGACCGGTATTCTCGTTAGCCTGTTGGTTAGATGCGTAGTTAAGATTTCTCCGATTTAAAACATGTTTTATTCTATTTTTCAAATTTACCTGGAATGTAGCAAACATGGCTGCCGCAGCCATGTATGGAATCCAACCTGTGCCAAATACCCTCATGATAGCTCCAGCAATAACCATCATGACGATAAGATGCAGAAAGTGACCTCCAAAGAACCATGGGTCACTCTTGAGCCAGCCATTGTCCTCCACAGTCTTTCTCAGCTTGCGGAAATCCAACTGAAGTACAGTCTAAAACAAAACAATGGGAAGTACATGTAGGTCTAATCTTTGGTGAAAGCGTATTGGTCATACGTACATTTTTGTATTTAACACACACTTCTGTTTTGAAGAATGACCCTCAGTGTAGATTGATGGACGGTCAAATGGTTGGCCGGAAGGATGGATAGATCGAGAGACAGACGGATGGATGTGTTACCGAGATATAAACAAGACACTCAACACCTCGGCAGGTCTGGGGTTTTATTCAATACAACATATACATCTATGGGATCCAGGCAGGATATGAAGATCCCCACGTTAAAATCATTAACATCATCACACGCAAAGACCGACTGTGGATCGGGTCTTTCTAGAAGCATGATGCTGGTGTTTCAGATTCAACTTGAATGTTAACCTTTGTGCAGTTAGTTGTGTGTTAGAAAATCGTCAGTGATCAAACACTTCTTCTCTCATGTAAAGTTAAATTGCCTCTGGCCAGATGAACATTAGGTAGCCCCAGAAAATAATGACAAAGCTTATCATTAAATTGGCTACATGACCAAGCCATTGGGTTCAGGTGAGTTGCACCCAAGCTCACAGAGCCAGAGACACAGAAAACGAAAGAGACAGGGAAACAAGAAAGCCTGCACAATTAAAACAAAGCAAGGATCAAATACATGACTAGTGTTTTAAAATAGTGTGTGTGAAATGTACATGTGCAAGTTAAAACACCCTACTACAGATGGATGGATGGATGATGGATGGACGGACGGACAGACAGAGAGAGAGATGGATGAATGGACAGATGGAAGGTCCAATACATGCATGCAGTCCTTAACATTTGTGATATAAAAGCTGACATAAAATTGGTTTGTTGCAGTATTGTAGTCTCTTTAAAAATATAAATATTTTATGCAGTAATATTTAGCAGCTGTATGCTGGTTGTTGTTGTTGTTGGTTCTTTTATTTGAGGTTTTTTGTGGATTTTTTAATTCGTATTTCAGTGTCACAGTAAAAGGATTTAGCAATGGCAGTTAAATTCTGTCACAACACTGACTGTATTCTAAGGGGGTGTAAGTTGCAGGGCTAGCTCTGGCACAACAGTAACATTTGCCAAATTATCTATAAAAATGTCAAAAACTGAAATATCATCTATTTTCTGCACTTAAATGGCTATTATTAAAAGAAGTTATTTCGCCAGATTACATTAAAATTCACCAAATGTTTTTAAATTTCGCCACTGACGAATTTGGCGAGTAGTAGAGCTAGGCCTGAGTTGTCTATAGTGAAATACGTACAGGTTTGTACTCTTCAAGTTCGCCAATAAGAAGAGTTTTGAGAAATTTCGTGACATATTCCTTGTCATTGTGGAAGGCAACCCACGCATCCTGAAAGAGATAAAAACAGACTAATTATAACCTTCAATATAAAAATCAAGGTTGGTTCCAGAGTGTCATCCAAGAGGGAACCACTTTAATATAAAAATCAAGGTTGATTCCAGAGTGTCATCTGAGAGGAAACCACTTAAATATAAAAATCAAGGTTGGTTCCAGAGTGTCATCCAAGAGGGAACCACTTTAATATAAAAATCAAGATTTGATTCCAGAGTGTCATCTGAGAGGAAACCACTTAAATATAAAAAGAGACCTTTTTATTTTATTTTTAATTTAAAGGATTTTTTATTCACAGGTATCTCTAGGTCAATTAGTATGATATCTACAATGACCCCCTCAACCCCAGAGCCATAGCCTCTTGGGGCCAAGGGAGCTACTGCCCCCCCCAAAAAAAAATCTCACTTTTTTACTCCAGAAAATAACATACACATCTCAGTGTTTAATTTGTATAATGTTTTATTCCATGTATGTTGCATGCCCCCAGACCCCCTAAACTTCAAGAATGCTTCACATCTTTGTATAAATTTGTTTATCAAAAGTAGTGCCCCCTCCCCCACCCCTCTACAATTTTGTTCATGGTATGGCCCTGAACCCCACCTTAAGTTTAATTGTAACTAAAATTTTACTGAATATGTTTTGGGCATTAACTTATTCCTGTATCAAATTATGGTTAGGATTAGTGTTAACATCACTGTTTTAACACAATCCATATTAAAATAATCTCTCTTTGGAATGATAGAAAGAGAGAGGGATTCTGATCAAATATTTTTGTTTTCACTTCTTTTTTTTTTACTCCTTCAATCTTTTTAACGTATATTCCTTATTTAATCCCCATGAGGGTGTTTGCAAATTTGGAGTTTATTGAGTTCACGATAGTTTGAAATAGTGTTTTTACTGTTAAATATTTTGAGCAATACAGATTACTAGTGTTTACATTCATTACAAATGTTGGATACTATGGCAAAATCATGGATTTATTCTAGGGAAAGTTATTTTTATTTTGCAAAATGTTCGTGAAGTGTTTATTTCAGTGGGGTGCATTAAATAGGGAATATACAGCATATTAAAAAACATCTAAACCTTCCCACTTTCAAAATATCTATTTTCAATAATGATACCTGGATTTGCTCACACACTCAGCAATAAAAAGTAAAGAATATTTATTTTCTCTTTTAATAAGTATTATTCTGAATTCAATTGTAACATGACATAACAGAGGTTATTCATGTGCTATAATTTTCTCAAGAGTTCTTTCCCTTTGCAGTTATGTTGGAGATACATTCAAAAAATCTTGAAAGTATTTTAACTTTATTTGTATGGTTCTAGGTGTTTGAACATTTAATGATGTAGATAACAAAAATAATACTATTCTCAATTGTTTAGTAGTACAAGGTTAACCTGTAGTTCAAAACATGAAACATGGTCTACATCTTCATGTCGTTATCAAAGGGAGGTAACCTACTCATTACACATAACCTCTTGAGCGACATAATGCACATGAGTTATAATGTGGGTAAATACGGTAATAAAAACTAAACAAAAATAGTTTATACTAAGTTAAAAACAAAATAATCTCTTGTTCATTAGCATTTTAATTTTCTTCCAATAATAATATAATAAAAACAGCACAATTTAACACATATTGTATTTAACTTACAGTAGCATCTTCTCCGGCATAGTGACTGATAACTTTTGCCCCGCCTGGATGCTTTTTCGACCAAGACGTTATGTCGTACACCTTTCCTTTAATAACCAACCATTTGTCATCAAATTTGTTATGCAATTTAACTTCATCCCAGGTAAAAACACTATACTTTTTAATACCATTCTGACATTCTTCCTTCATTTTGTCAATTATTAAAACAGAACATAAACCTCCCTTGGTCTTGCGTTCCGCTGTCGACTATTTGGAATACAAAGCCGGAAATCTTCGGTTGTTTTCGCCGGATCAAGTTATATACTCTTTCTACACGCATTTTATATCTTAGTATATTCATTTAAAAATAAAAACAAAATCTTGTAAAAATATTTAAGAAAAATTATAGAAAGTATTTAATATATTAATGTTAATAATTGTGTTGTAAAGTTGTAAATAATTACTGTTATAATACTATATAGTGATTGGTTATATTTTGACAACTATATAGAATATACTGTCAGCGAAGATCAAAATATTGCAGCACGTTGTATCGTAACCATAGTGATATAACATACACCTCTTAGCTGCTAAGTGATGAAAATCACAATATACAATCGCGTGAACGTTCGATCATGTTCTCATAGAATAAAATAAATGTTTAGCCAAAGTTGTAAACAATATTGTTGATCGCTATTTAAGCCACGCAGGACAGGACTTAGGATTTCTCCTTTTATTTGGGGTCCCCTAAGTGCACCTATTGAATGGAGTATTTCTTTTTGTGGCACACTGACCTTGAACAAGTTGAAGCACTATAATAGAATTAAGATCCAGATAAAATTTGGAAGGTTTTAAGATGTTTATGATTTATAATAGTGGAGGTTGGGTGGGTCTAAAGTTAGTTATTATAATTTTTAAAATTATAATATTGGTGGCCGAAGTGGCAGTCCAGACCCCATGGATCCGTCTTTGCTTATTCAGGCCAATAGGATCCGTGGGGGTGGTGGAGTGGGTAGATGCTCCCTTTTTATCTTTTATTTTCCTTTTTTTTTTTTAAATATCTGTAACCAAAATCCGATGTAGTTTGTATACATCAGTGCATGCCACTGAGAAGGATCGATCTGACGACCGACCGGTTCACAGGCGGGCACTACCATTTGAGCTACATGCCGCTCGATTTTGCAGGATCTTGCACACTTGAAGAATTCATTCTCTGATTAGTTTTCAGGCATGGATACAGTATTTCTGGAAGGCGGGGTCCAAATGGGGATTTATGAAAAGGAGGGGGTTCCAAAAGTGATGAGAATAGAAATGGGGAAAAGATGGTTAATTTACACATTCTTCGACATTTTTTTTTTTTAATTTAAAAAAGTGGGGGGGTGTGTTCTAACTCCCTGGAACCGCTACTGGTTTTGTCCCAAACAGTGCCCCACAACTGGTATATCAAAGGCTGTGATATGTGCTGTCCTGTCTGTGAAAAAAAAGTGCATATAAAAGATCTCTTGCTGCTAATGGAAAAATGTAGCAGGTTTCCTGATGACAATGGGCATAAATCCCAGGGGCGACATGTCCCCCCACTTTTTGGACAGGAGGTCGCCTATATAATTATTCCTCCTACTTTCTGCTTGGAAAAGCTGAAATTAAAATGCCTAAATAATAAACCATGTCGTCTTAGTGCAAATATACCAAAGTACACAGGGGGTCTATAATAGCGTCAATCCTGGCAGGGATGGGGGTACACATCCTCCTCACATTTTGGACAGGGGGTTGTCAATCCTACACCTCCCCCACTTTTTGGACAGGAGGGGAATGGAACATCCCAATTTTCAGGAAGAGATTTTCTCTTTTGCAGATGACCACATGTGAGAATTAACCAAATATGACGGGGTGCTGAAAGGTTCTTGGCTTTGGGAGGAAGAATGCAGGAGAGCCAATTGATTATGGTTTTATTTGCTTCAGATTCACACTTATTCCAGCTGTCCTTCACTTTTTCTAAGCACTGTAAGAAAAACTCTGAAGATTGGACCTCCAACCACGCCTCCGTAGTAGCAATCACTTCCCAATCAGAGTGAAACTTCGTTCCTGTAAGGTGTTTCTTCAGTTGTGGCTTTAAAACTGGTGGACCAACCGCCTTACTCTCCAGACTTGGCTCCCTCCAACAAGCACCTCTTCAGCACCCCCTCAGAGATGGTTAATGTGCTCTAATGGTGTCATTAAATGTATTTTATAAATTTATAAAAATATCTAATTTGGCAAATAAAGGTCACAGATTCGTTTTTTATGTACCATTGTCAAACAGATTATATCATGGACATATAACCTACGTACAAAGAAAGAAAAAAACAATACAACAAAAAATCTAAGTTATTTATTTAATACATAAATACTTTCACACAAACCATATTTTATCCACAGGACAACAAAAATGGAGAGGAATGAGATGTAGCTCAAACAGAGTGTGTCCGTCATTGGACCAGTCGCTTGTTGGATCGATCCTTCTCAGTAGACCTATTTTCCATTCCAACCATTGGTCGACAACTGGTTTATAAAAGGCCAAGTTAAGAGTAGCCTATATCTCCTCTAAATATATGTCAGAATAACCACATGATTCACATCCAATAGCTGATGATAAGATAAAAATGTGCTCTGGAGGCGTTAAATAAAACAAACTTTTACAAACATGGAATCTGTTTCTACATATCTAAAAATCACAACACATGTAAAAGTCCTCGGCTAAACAAAATATAAGCCACAAATGTGCATTTACCAATGTCTTGAAATACCTTGTAGTAATAATACTGTACATCATACTTTGATTTATATTATTATTTTAATTACACCACTAGAGCACATTAATGTATTAACAGGGCCTGTGGAGTGCATTTAAAAGTAGGTGACAGAAGGGCAGCAGCGTTCCTGCAGAAACTCCCTCATACTTCGAAAACTCTCTGGATTTCGGCCACTTTATTTTGTCACCTAACCTGAAAATATTTTTACTCAGCAAAACAAAATGTTTTAGTAATTTGTTTTTATTATTAAAAGTGGCTGATTAATGATCTGCTATTGAATGTCAAACGTTTGGTCATTATGCACATCAGTTGGGTGGTATCTTGTTAAAAGATTAACACATGATGAAGCAAAAGACACACAACTGAGTAAAACCTCTGACTTTTGTGTTAGAAGTTAAACAAACTGCTGTGGAATTTTCAAAGGAAGGTGGCTCATTTTTATAAAATAGATAATTTTTTGACACCTGTCTGGGTCACAAAATTAGCTATTTCTAAAAAAATATATGTTCATGTATTTTGTGTCTTGTTTTTTTTGTTGGGTGGAACTCTTGGATATTTTTGGAAAACCAGGGGCACATCCTGAAATTTAAAATTGTAATCACAAAATATGATAGTACCAGATCTGGTAATAAAAAAGTGCGTATTATAAAAGATTTAGTATGGAAAAAAATGATGCTGAGAGAAATTGTTATCTTGTGCTTACAGTGCAGCTACACCCCTGAATACATTAAGATCATGTTATAAGCCAATCACCCTCCTCCAACACCACCATTAAAACGTTCACATACATTGTACCATTTCTAAGGTTAATTTTGGCAATTTATTTGCTGATCTGAACAATGACATCTTATGGTATTAGCACACAAATATAAATTAAGGTGAGGGGGGTTTAGGGGCCCTAGTACATTAAATATTCTTAAGACAGGCGTGCCCCTGAACTGATAATGATAAGAACATATTTTCATCAATGAAGATCTTCTAGACCAAATAATTATGTCTGCCTCTGTAATGCTTATTTTATATTTTATTATTTGGACATTTTATATTTATTTTTTTAAATTTTCTTTGGCTTCTGTAAAATGAGTGTTTTGATTTGTTTAACAACACCACTAGAGCACACTGATTTATTAATCATAGGCAATTGGATGTCAAGCATTTGGAAAATTGTGAAATGTAGTCAAGTCTAAGCCAGCCTCCGACAGGTCGTCTGCATGAGAGTCCAATATCCTTTAACTGGACCACAGAGGCTCACTGTAAAAGGAGCATTGCAGAGACAGAAATATTTGGTTTAAGATCTTCTAATACAAAGAGCACCTCAAAAGAACAAATGTAAAAACAATTTCCGTGTGTCATGATACATTTACAGCTGTCTGTTCTGATTTACTTCCAAAGTCATCATCCTTATTTTCAAATGGTTCCTCAGCTTTGCTTTCAATATTATCATTATCTTTGCTAGATTCATCTGATATGCTATCAGCATCTGCATCCTTATTTTTGCGACGATAAAAGGTTCCTTTTTGCTTCGTTTTTTCAATTTCCAGATCTAACTGGTCTATCTCCCACCTAAAATAAAAAATAAATAAATCAGCCATTGAAATTCATGGCAACAATCATAAAAGCTGTCTTGAAACTGATTTCCAGCAGTATTGTATTGCTGTAGCAAACATATAAATATATTAGGCAGAATGCCCTTTTTCTAATGGTATGAGATCACTAATGACCTTCACCCTCTAAGTGTAGCAGCTCAAACGCATAGTCCTAATTTGACCTAATTTTTCTAAACAAAGAATTAATTTCAAATATAAACATTTGATTTGTCCATAGAAATACTTCATTCAACTACTTACATAACCAGCGTATCTCGCTTATTATAGATATTTTAAAAATAATAATGAATTATGCTCACGGGTAAATAAATCGGAAATAAATAACGTTTATTTTCACGTTGAATGTGATACGTATATATTTCAAGACCCGTTAGCCGTTATTTTAAAACTTCTGAATATTTTTGTAGCTGCAGAAACATTTCGTACCAATTTATTTCGTCCCATCTTGAGTTCAGATCTTGAAATTTGAAATTTTTAAATGTAAAAAAAATCGATCGGCTCGGCATGGAATTCCCTATACCATGGTTCAGTTAAAATATCTTGCGTGATATGAAAACAAGATCTAGTATAACAAATACATGAAAGTTTCATTCGTAATCAATATTTAGGGTACAAATCCCCTTAAATTACGTGGGACTATGCCTTTAACATAGTTACCTTCTTGTGTTGTTTTGTTTGTTTATTGCTTATATTCTGTTGTTGCTGGTGCTTATTTTTGGTTTGTTGTTATTGTTTTATTTTTATTTATTTATTTCCTTCAAATTTATTATTATTTTATTTATTTATTTTTACAGAATAATGGAAGAATACATTAAATGCTTGAACGAATTAGAATCTGCGTTTACTAATATACTGACATTCTTCATCAATAGAGAAAAACCAGGTCTGAAAAAGTTGGCTACACATAAACTATGTTGTAAGTATTTTGTTTTATTCAAATCACCGTTAAAAAATTAGCTCGTTATATTGTATTGTATTTTCAAGCCTGATAATAATTATTTTTGTTTTTAGTATGTTCTATATCCATCAGTTTATTCTGGACATTGAACAAAATGTCCTAGTCTAGTGGTGGGTGTATGGGGCGGGCCCACCTAAAGTTTGCGATATAAAAACATTAAACAAATTTATTGCTGCTATTCAGAAATGTGGATTCAAACTTGTCAAACACCCACCCTATTCTCCTGATTTGGCTCTCTCTCTGACTACTACCTCTTCTCGAAAATAAAAAAGGAGTTCGTTGGTCATCATTTTGCCACAGACGATGTTATGAATGTTGTGGACCGCTTTCTGAGGGCCCAATATTGCGTCTTCTACATAGAAGGGATCCGTCTGCTGCATGACCGCTGGACTAAGTGTGTTAATGTAGAAGGGGACTGTGTTGAAAAATATACTCTATTTGATTTTCCACCTTAGGCCACGAACTTATCAATCACCCTCGTACGCTCGTATTCAAATTGTTATCTATCTATCTATCTATCTATCTATCTATCTATCTATCTATCTATCTATCTATCTATCTATCTATCTATCTATC
>JAULBS010070783.1:0-21687 GCA_032355785.1 Symmetromphalus regularis | reverse complement strand
AATGATAGGACAGTGGTCCAGTGGTAGGACAGTGGTCCAGTGGTAGGACACTGGTCCAGTGGTAGGACAGTGGTCCAGTGGTAGGACACTGGTCCAGTGGTAGGACAGTGATCCAGTGGTAGGACAGTGGTCCAGTGGTAGGACAGTGATCCAGTGGTAGGACAGTGGTCCAGTGGTAGGACAGTGGTCCAGTGGTAGGACAGTGGTCCAGTGATAGAACAGTAGTAGGACAGTGGTCCAGTGGTAGGACGGTGGTCCAGTGGTAGGACAGTGGTTCAGTGATAGGACAGTGGTCCAGTGGTAGGACAGTGATCCAGTGGTAGGACACTGGGCTCTCAATCAGATGACTGTGGTTCTAAACCCTGTCAATGACTGGCTCACACTTGACTATATGTCACAATTTATCACATGTTTAGCTGATGATTAATAAATCAATGTGCTCTTCTGGTGCTGTGAAACAAACAAATTAAATAAACAAAAATAAATGGAAATGTTTGTTTTCAATTTACAGATATCGGTACAGAAGAGAGTTTTTATGTGGACTGGAATGAAGGAAAGCCAAAGTTTGTTGATGACGTCATTAGCCCTGACCTATCTCAACAGGTATCAGTTAACTCCTTACAGTGCTTTCACTGTTTATTGGAATACCTGCCATTACACTATACAATAGTAATTGTGTGATCTGACATTAAAAGAACCTTTCACACGTATCAATATGGGATCCACATTGGTACATAATGAATGCTTGTTTTTCTACCATACTCTCAGGCTAAAACCTCATTTTTATGACACTTTTTAAATAACTGTTTTTCCATTTGATATACAAAAATAAACATACCAACTAAAAAGACCATGTTCCAAAATGGTTTATGCTAAAAGTTTAAACTGTATTTTGAAGTATTTAAACATTAAAACAAATTTTGTTAAAATTTGTAAAAGAAATCTCTCAGCCTGTGTTATGTCATATTCACTCTTTTATTGGAACCAGCTGCATCATTTTTTTAATTATAGTTACATCGTGTTATAGGTTTGCATGACAGCTGGCTTTTTAGAGAGAAAATTTTTTGTAAACTTCACACCTTGTTATCTTTTAACATTAAGAAAACAGATATGTTTAATGTCCCAATGATTTATTTATAATTGTTTTCTCATATTTTGTTCTTGACAAATGTTAATTTTTCAGATTCATAATGTGCCACCTACAGATGAAATTGTGTCTGTCATCAAGGACCACAGTCCGTCTGTCTGTCAGCAAGTACCTTGTGATCTAGGTAGAAATTAATTTTATTAGCAATCACTTTTACTCCACCTCACATACTTTTAATAAACTATAATGAAATTATTTTAACTATCTGCAATGTTTACTTGTTGTAATATTGTTTTTAATTTTTATTTAGACTTCAGTGATTCACCACAGGCATGTTCTAGCATTGGTGTTTTCACTCAAAGCACGATCACAAGAACACAGCGAGTTAAAAAACCTCTGAGAAGCAAACCATTTGATGATGATGTCTCTCCTAAAACTCTTAACGCTTCTCAAATGCTGTCTGCAGCCGAGTTGAAAGCAGATGAGAGTGATAATAGAAAACACTTGAATATCAACACAGATCAACTTCTGACTGATGACTGCGATGTTCAACATCTGACTGATGACTGCGATGTTCAACATCTGACTGATGACTGCGATGTTCAACATCTGACTGATGATTGTGATGTTCAACATCTGATTGATGATTGCGATGTTCAACATCTGACTGATGATTGCGATGTTCTGAATGATTCTGATGATGAGTTAGTTGAGTTGGAGAAACAAATTAATAAAAATGTAATAACAGGTAGTCATGTTGATTCTGAAACACTTGCTGGAACTCGTAAATTCAGAGAAAGTTTTACAGAGGCTAATCAGTTTGACGCATTCCATTGTGATCAAAGTAAGAGAACAAACAAAACCAATTTTTCTTTGTTTAAAGAAAGCACTGAGAATTTATCTTCTCAAGACTTTGATGTTCCTGGATATGATGAAGTGAAAAACAATTCAACCAAAAGTAAATGTAAAGAAGGTTTTGTTCATAAGTTGAGTGCTAAACTAACTGAAGATAACAGTTTGTTTAATGTGACAAAGTTTGATAAAGAACGTGATAACAGCTACAGAAGACTTTCAGCATCACATGAAGTATTTGAGTCTCGTGATTCGGACAGCTCAGAAGATGATCAGTTTGACAGTAAGTCAAGATGGGATCAGTATTTACAACATGAAGAGGAGTTCTCAGAATTTCAACCAGATTCAGAATCTCTACATAAAAATTACAGTGATAATTTAAAACATCCTATAATGAATATTGTAAAGAGAAATTCAGATGTTGATCGTTATCAATATGAGACAGATGTTAAATACCAGAGAAGTGAGGTGACAGAAAGAAAAGTGACTAGTTGGGTTACTAGGGTAAATAACCTCGGGTTACAGAAGGCAGATGAGTCAGGTTCAGCTATCTCTAGTCCTGTAATCTACCTCGGTCACCTGGATGAGTCATCATGTCCCAGTGGACACAATAGCAACACAGAAATAATGTCTGCAACTTTCATAAAATCAGACAAAACAAGAGTAGAAAATAGAGTTGGTATTAAATCTCAGACATCCCGAGATGTTACGACTTTTAACAAAAATAAACATTGTGTATCAGCTAGTTCTAATCTTACGTCAAATTCGACTCATGAAACACACAACACTGAAAATTTTATGAATTCCAATAAGTATATTTCTCAGCCTGTAAATTCATTGGAGAACTTCACAGATAGAGTGAGTCCAGTTTTATTTGATCAGTCGCAGACATACAAAACACAGGATTATAAAACACATGAGGAAGAGTTACCCGTTTCAAATACACCACAGAGCAGTGGGACTTACAAAACACAAAATTACAACACCTGTGAAGCAGTTGTTCCACAAAGCAGTCGGAGAGTTGGATTGGGAAAATTTAGAAACCCAGCATTGTCTTTTACTTCTTCCAGTAGTGTCTTACCAGGCAGTCAGGTGCAGTACGAATTGATTCTAATTCTGTTGTTTACTAGACATTCATAAATACAGGGGTCAAATTTTATCAAGGCACTTTTAACAAAGGCAAATTTGCCGTGCCCTATTTTCCTGCTTGCCCCATAGGACATTCACATTTTCCATTGCGCCCCTGATGTATCCCCAAAATTGTCTTGGTGCTCTCTTGATTCCTAGGAATCCAAGGCAATAATTGCTATGCCACCCAAACACCGAAGTTCGACTCCTCTAAATATTTCATGTTATGCACACTATTTCATCATCTTAACTTACAAAATTTGTGTGATGAATTTACACTATTACTATGTCTGGAAATATGTGTCAAGATATCAAGTCAGTGAGATTCTTGGGATACGGTATTTGAGGCATAACTATGACAATGTTAGATTTATCTTACAAAACAAACATTTATATATAGATATATAAAATAATAATAAATAACAAAAAATAAGCATTTTAAGATCATATCGTACATAATGAAACAAGATGGAATTGGGCGAGATACTAAACTTCCTCAAAGCAACAAAAATTTAAGTGACACTGAGTTGTCATATTTGTTTAAATTAATTTTGGATTTTAGAGTATATATTTATGATAACTATACTATATTTTAAATTAATGAAGGAAAAGGAAGGTTCTCCAGTGATTTGGAATGCAATTAAAATATTGTTAATGTTTCATGGTTTATAATTAAATTGTTTATTTCAGCGCAACTTGTGTGGAGATCTTCAGTTTCCGAGCAAGTCAGAAGTTGAAAATGAAGTGACACCTCTCCGGCGAGTTACCATTCCAGTCAGTTTTGCCAGTGTTAATATGTACAAACAAACATTAACTGCAGCTTTAAAAGGTTAGAAATAATCACAGTTATTAAGACATAAAGTATTAAATTCACTAATAATATAGTTTTTTAAAGATTTATTTTTTTTAATTTTTTTTAGAGTGGGGTAAGATTATTTTAAAAACTGTTTAAATCCTTTAAAAAAAATTTTTTTTTTTTGTCAGTGTTGTTTGTATAGTCTCAGATAAAGATATGAAAATTCCATATTGAATTTTTTTTTTTCTGTGCATCAAAAACATTGCCCCTCCTAGTTAGACTTCCCAGAAAATGTCACATCTTGTAAGATTTTTAACACAACCCATTTCTATTTCCTTTGTGATCTTTAACATTACTGACTGTATTTTTGTTTTACAAAGAACACATCAATGTGATGCTTTTTGAGTTGGCGAAGACTTTCTATTCCGCACTGCAGAGAGCCGACCTATCTTCATATACCAGCTCTGGCAAAGGTAAGACAAGATTTATAGTGTTAGCTAGTCTAAGATTTAATAAAAATCATTTTGTTTTTAACAGAATTTATTACTCCAGTGAGCACTCATAACAGCAAACTTATTTTCATAATTTCTCAGTGAGCATTATTATACATTGGTTTAACAAGGCATTTCATTGGATCGCTCTGGCCATTATGACCAATAAACTTGCCTGTACTAAATATGACGTCATTATAATTTTGTAAAAGCACAAATGACGTCACTAAAAGTGGAAAAATACAACGTAACGTCATCCATAATGTTATAGGATAGTATTTTTCTAAAAACTGCTGCACAAATAGAAAGTTTAAAGAACAGAACCATTAAAACTGTCTGGGGTAATAAATAGAATATCAAACTTGTTACTATTTATTATCAAATTTATGTCCCTTGTTAAAAATTAATTCACTCAGGAAATAAATTAGATAAAAAATGGCAACTCGTTTAATATCCTCTATGTACTGTTTTGTATTTTATGTAATACACCATTTGGCATGATAATCTTTTAATGTAAAATCACATTTTTTATTAAGTGTACAGATTGCTGTTGTATACAATAACATGTTTATTAAATGTATATACAGTAAATGTGTGATAACTATATTTGTTATATCTACAGATCGCAGTAAATGTTTGAAAGAGACAAGCCACACAAACACAAGCCCACACTGTCAGTGCGGTGTCCCAGCCAAGATGGTACAGGTGAAGAAAGATGGCGTTAACAAAGGCAGATTCTTTTACACGTGCAGTGCTCCGAGGAATCAACAGTGCAAGGTAGAGTAGTCTGTATTCTGTGTATTTTAGTCGAGAATTTATACCAGATGGGTTTTTTAAAACATGTTTCTCACACATAATATAATAAGTTAAATTGCTTGGGAAACTACCTGTTGTATTATGGTTATATTTCTGATAGTTCTAATATCACCTATAGAAGTGAGCCTCGGTGGTCCAGCAACAGAACGTTAGACTCTCAAGTTGAGAAAAGTGGTTCAAAACCTGTTGGAGGCAGGCTCACACTTGACTACATATAAAAAATTTCAAATGCTTGACTTCTAAAAGCCGATGATTAATAAATCAATGTGCTCTAGTGGTGTCGTTAAACAAAACAGAACAAATCAAAAACAAATCTAATGTAGAAAGGTTTGTTGTTTTTTCTTGTACTTTATGTGCTGTTATACCTGTAGGACTGATTTTAAAAGAACAGTTAACATTCACCTTTAAAATTAGCTTGTGTTTGGCTTTTGGGTTTTTCCATAACATCCTTATTTACATGTTATATTTACCAAATACTTATGTTTACTACAGTCCCATTTTATTGTTGATTTCGGTCCATTCTTTCATTGTTAAACAACATTTTGATTCGAATGTCACATCTCTGTCCTTGTATGTTTAAAGACATATATGTCTTGAACCACAATATGCCAAGTTCTAGTGGGTGACTTCATTCCCTAATAGTTGTGATGTGAGCTTCGCATGTGTTCTTTATATATATTTTTTAATTTTCAGTTTTTCCAGTGGGCGGACCAAGTTGGCAAGTCAAATGGAGGTGGTCCAACATCAACTGGTATTCGACTTGGCGATGCGGACAGCATAGCAACTTTCTTCCGAGGCCATAGCATCTTATTCTTCTGTGAATGCCAGTTTGTGAGAAAGATGTTAGGACATTACAGAAAGAACAGTTTAACCAAGGGAATCCCAGTACATACCTTCTTAGCTTGCATTTTATTAGTAGAAAAAGTGTTTACAGAGACACGACATTGACAAAGCTGGATTTGTTTGCTTTTAGTTTCTATATGAATAATATACTTTGTATTTATTTATTTTAATGCAGTAAATGAACACATACTTTTATTTCACATTAAATATAATACAACTTAATGTTATTTATTTATGTGTTTAAAAATGATCTTTCAAATTATTTAACTCGACAAAATTATCACTTTAGCAGCAATGACATTAATATATCTTTCAGAAATTCATGATATATTGAAACACTGCTGTTTTATATTGCTGATTATAATGCTTATATAGAAAAAAAATTGAAAAATAGTTTTTGTTTGTTGATATACTGAATACAGAGAATAACATTGTAATGCTATGGATATACAGGCTTATCTGGTTCATGCCAGATGATAAATTCACCATTCATTTGTTCACAGGATAAAACCCACATCCTAAGTAATTAAAACATTATTCTCTGGATAATGTTTTATGAAAATATGTGTTGTGTTTGAGTAGTGTTTTATATAACATTAATTATTATATATTTATTAGAGGCAAGGGCACATCCAAATGAGAATGAGAAGAAATTGATATACATTTAACTATACTATTTGAGTATAGATTTATAAAAATTTAATTGTTATGCGTTTATTAAAGGCATGGGCACGTCCAAACGAGAATGAAAAGAAATTGATGTACATTCGACTGTCAAGAAAGGGAATTTCATCGATGTTCTCAAAAAGTAAGGAGCAATTTGTTTTAAACCATATATTTTGTTAATTACGAATAGCTTGATACTTTTCACTAATACTATACTCTTGAGACCCTTTGTTCAAAACACGATTAAGCCAAACATTTCATTTTTTGTTCTGTATGTTAAACATAAGAAGTGATTGTATATAACTTTATTCATTCATTACTGAACAAAGTCACTCTCCAGGCATACCTGAGAAAAACGTAAAAACGTAATTTGGCTAAATTTGAAAGAAAACAAATTGACAAAAAAAGAAACAGAAATCATTGTCTCTAAATCACATTTTAAACTTTTTGTGGGTAGAACTGATTTGTTAAAATAGATTTTTCTTTAATACAAAGAATCAATAAATTTCAAGGTTATTTTTTATTTGAATGAATTTAATTGTTACAAATTTGATGTGGAGTTAATTTTTTTAGATGATTTGTGGATCGTGTCACAGAATCTGAACTTTGAACCTGGCACTACTTTCCTGGCAAATAGCATGTACTTTGGTCCTAATTCTGCTAACGAGCTGGAAATTAATCCTATCTCAGGTTTTTCTCCATCCAACTGGTCAAATGAGTGTAAGTTAATGTCATTAATGTCATTAATGCTTTGAATAAGAATCTATTACAATGTATAATTTTGTAAAAGATTTATAAAAATATTTACACAAGTTAATTCTTCTTTGTTGGGGCAATGATGCTTCCAATCTGTGGTAGATTAGCAGGTGTTTTGGTACGAAGAAAGGTTTTTGTTTTATTTTAGCTAATAAGATTTGACTTTGTGCTTTTGTTTTATATTTTAAATTATATATTTGTGTCAATCTATAGAGAATGTGTAAAATGTTTATGACCTGTATGTTGAATATGCAGGTGTTTGCCATGCAATTCTTGCTGGAAATGCGTCAACAGAACTGAGTTGTTTGGTGAACATACAGGAATATGTCCAGCCATCATCACTTCCTATTTTAAAACACATTCTCAGCAAGTAAGTGTTTATATTTCCACTACGGTATTGAAACTGTCTGGAGGGTAGGTTAGGAATATGGTGATTTCTGTTTGTTAGTAATGATAAGTTCTGTGAATAAATCTTTCTTTAATTTCACATGCTAAAGAATTTGTTATTGATTAAAATTGGAGTAATTATTTCATTGTTAAATTAAACATTCTAAAGGACGTATATTCTTTAGTTATAAATTACACTATGACATATTTACTAGCAGCTTTTCTTCTTTTATACATCCTTTTCTTACAACATGGCTTTTTGCTCCAACCCTTCTCTTTGCTAAACTTCTTTTGTTGCTCTTTCTCTTTCATTCTCAGTTTATTCTTTCACAAAAAGCAAAATCTATTTATTCCAGAGAGACGGAAAAGCCAGATAAAAGTAAAGAGTTTGCAGTTCCAGCACAGAAACGTGCCACAGTAAAGATTTGTGTCCCAGGACATCTAGTGGTATGTGTACATCATGTAGATACACTGAATTATGTTATTTTTTCATTGTTAGATATTTTGTGTATCCCAACCGAAGAATTACAGGGCATTTGGTAGAAATGTTCTACTCACTAAAATCTGTGTCAAAAATTTCAGTGTTCAAACAGAAGATTACTAAAAGTTAATACTCTTATTACATTTCCATACAGACATTCCAAAAGTGAATAAAACTGAACATATTTGATGCATGGTAATAATCTCTGTATTATGTTTTAAATTTTCAATTACAAAGATTACATCATTGAGATTACTTTTATATAGCGAACAGTTAAGTGTATTATAGATTGTTTGCTGTAGGAAATATATCTAATTTAAATTAATATGTTAGATACATTAAGTTAGAAAAAGAAGTACTTTTCGTTGAGAATAGTTTCGTGTTACACACTTTGAATAATTAGTTTGTTAAAAGTTGTTTACTGCAGGATAATATTAGACGTTTTTCTACACTAGATGGAGATTGCGAATGACTATGTGGACAAATACAAACTGAACTCAGACCAGACACAGGCTCTGATGAAGATAGCTGCCATGATGAATGTTGATGAGCCTCAGAGTGACTCCATCGTTCTTGTCCATGGTATATTTCACATGTAATATATATCTCAAATATTAATGTCAGACACAGCATTGTTTATGTCAAACTCTGGAACCACTTCCATAACCTTGGGGTTTCACAAATCTGTACATTAAAATGTACATAACTTTTATAAGTCTATATTTTGAAATAGTTTTGCATTTCTGAAAAGCTAACATGACTGATTTTCCGGACGTGTTGAAGTCCTCATTTGTTACATTTTCTCCATATGCATGTATTTGTGAGATCAGGTCATATATAACAATGACGTTTATGTTATATGTTTTTTTCAGGTGTGTTTGGAGCAGGCAAAAGTTTTCTTCTCTCCATTATTATCCGATTTCTCACCGATATTTTCGAGATGAATGATCGTCTTGCTAGTGGTGAACCATTTCCATGGAAACTACTAATCTCATCAACAACCAATGTTGCTGTTGACCGAGTTTTAATAGGGTAAACTTTGTCTACCATAATTTAATTTTCAATTATAAATACTCAGTATCATCAAATCTGTGCATAATGGCCAGTGAAAACAAGTTATAATTTGTTTTTTATAATAATATTTAAATATATTGAAAGACAAAGTCTCCACATTAAATGTTTCCACTACATCAGAATTTCAACTATTTATCAGTTATTTTTTGTCATGATTGTTAAGCACATTTTAATATCATTGATATGTATGTATGTATGTGTGTATGTATGTATGTATGCATGTATGTATGTATGTATGCATATATGTATGTATGTATGTATGCATGTATGTATGCATGTATGTATGCATGTATGTATGTATGTATGCATGTATGTATGTATGTATGCATGTATGTATGTATGCATGTATGTATGTATGTATGCATATATGTATGCATGTATGCGTGTGAAGAAACTGCAGTGTGACACCCAACAGCCGATGTTTACTTTTATGCTGGCAATCGTTAAATAATTAAATAAATCATGATAATTGTATATTAGCAGAGCATGTTTTACTGTGGTTAAAATGTTTTATAAACATGTTTGTAGTTATATGTACAGACCTGGCAACAAGCAGCCAAACCCGGGTATAAAATGTCATTTGGGAATTTTAAATGGTCATAAAATTAATTCTGCTAATTATTTTGTCCGAGACTAGTGTTTTTACTTAATGAAAATTAACATTTCTGTATAAAACTAACTCAATACAACTTGTCGTTATTATCAGATTTGGCCTAAATTAAATATAATTAAAATATACATTATAAAATCTAAGTATATACAATTTCTGTGTTTATTAAATTGTGTTACAGGGACATTTTCTGTAATGACCATCACAATGATAGATATGGAACATGTTGACCAGTATAAACAAAAATAATTCTTTCTAGGCCAGTTTGTATACTCACACCTAATGACATAACACTAGCATGCAGCACACATTGTTGTGATATCGTTATAATAAAATATTTGGTATTGTCTTATGTACATGGTATGTACATTGCGTATGAAGAATTACATTTCTCTGGTTTATTCATGTACACATGTTTGTGTTTATAGACTTCTTGATGTTGGATTTGAAGATTTTATCCGAGTGGGTAGTTTAAAGAAGATGGCCAAGCCAGTACTTCCATACAGGTAGTAACTAGACAGAACTGTATGTACATTGGTTTTCATGTTTTTGTATTGCATGGATTTATAGTGTGTAAGAATATATACCATGAAAGCAAATAAAATAATTAACATTGCCTTAATTAAATATGACAACTGACATAGAAATATCAAAATGTTAATGGTTATTGTTTGACATAACAAATCATTGCTAAAATATGTATCCAGTTTATTTAGTGTTTTGTGGTTTTCAGTAAATTATTCAAGCAAAATAAAATATATCACTTAGCTAATTAGTGCATGCATGTCCAATATTGTTTCCTCAACATCCAATATGGTTTTTTTTATGACAGCATTTTTAAGTAGAATTACATTATTTTACCTTATAGTCTAGCTAATTAGTGCAAGCGTGTCCAATATAGATTTTTTGCACTGTCCATTATGGGTTTTTTAGTACTGTACATAACTAAATAAATATGATTGGAATACACAGAGATGTCTAATAAATCGTTGTATTTTTATATTATAGTGTGCATGCTACGGGTACAGACAGCCAAGAACTGAAAGACTTGCAGGAGATGTTTCGTAGTGACATCACACCTTCAAAAAGACAGTAAGTATATATTGTTATATTATAGTGTGCATGCGACGGGTACAGACAGCCAAGAACTGAAAGACTTGCAGGAGATGTTTCGTAGTGACATCACACGTTCAGAAAGACAGTAAGTATATATTGTTATATTATAGTGTGCATGCTACGGATACAGACAGCCAAGAACTGAAAGACTTGCAGGAGATATTTCGTAGTGACATCACACCTTCAAAAAGACAGTACCTATATATCCAGTTCAACAAACTAGTGTCTTACTATTTTAAACCGTCATTGTCCTTTTAATCAGTATTTTACAAGACCTTGAATTTATTGTTTTAAAAAATGTGCAAAAGGACGTCTAGTTCAAAAAATGTTGATAACTTTTTGTTGAAGAAAGGTTAGAATTTAGAACATTTAATTGAACATTATATTTTTGAAGTTCATTAGATTATGAAGACAGAACAAATTTGATTTTTATTTATTTGGGGGTTTTTTTCATTTAAAAAAAAAATTATTCCACCATTCTGTCAGAGTATTGATGATGAACCTTAGTTTGATTTTTCAGGTATGTGCGTAAGAGTATTGAGAAGCATCGACTTGGAGAAAACAAAAAGGTAAATGTTTATATCATAAACAAGCCTGTACAAGTCTAATAGAATGGTGCTTTTATTTTAAATTAATTTATTTATATACAATATATAAATTATTTCTTTTCAAAAATATACATTTTGTGCTAGAATCGGGGATGGAACGTTTCCCTGTTTTCTCCAGAAATCCTGTTTTTCTATTTCTCTTTTAGTTATTTGACGTTCAAAACTGTGTAGACATAAATAGATTTAAATAGTGCTGTTACAGAGGTTTAATCAACAATATTTAGGTTTTTTTTCTGAAGTCTGGTTCCATCCCTATAAAATCATATAATAAAAAACAAAACAATTATCTATTAATATAAAATATTTCACAATTTTTTTTTTGTCATTTGTTTTTACAGAAACTGAGTCGTGTTCGTGTTGTGGGTGTGACGTGTGCTGCAGCAGGTTTTCAGTGTCTGGCCAAAATGACGTTTCCTGTGAGTATACCACTTCACATGCCATCATATTTACATTGATATGTCATCACTATTGCTATTAAACTGTTGTTAATCTAATAGCGTTTCATAATTCTGACAAATCTTTATTTTTCAGTTTGTTCTGCTAGATGAGTGTAGTCAGATGACCGAATCCTCATCCTTGCTTCCGATCGCCAGATTTGGTTGTGAGAAACTTGTACTTGTTGGAGATCCTAAGGTATAAATATTATTTATATAAATGTGTCTGTTTTATAAGCAACTTGACCCAACTCTTCAGGAATAAATGATACATGTACATAAATTATTTATATAAATGTCTTATCTATGATTTGTCAGTAACCTAAACACACAGTCCAGGAATAAACAAAATTAATTATATAATTGTCTATCTGGGTTTTTTTTCTCAGTAATTTGTCCCGACCATCTGGAATAAATGATAAGTAAATTACATAAATGCATATCTCTTCGGGTTTGTTTTTTCAGCAACTTGATCCGACTATCCAGGGCTCGGAGGCAGCTCACCAGGAAGGCCTTGAACAGACAATGTTTGACAGACTCGTGATGATGGTCAGTACAGTGCAAAATCTTACATTGTTAAAATTAGTCTTTTAGATAACACTACTAGGAATGTAAATAACATTTAAACTGCATGCTCAAAATTAGCTGTTTAGATATTATTTAATAATATTTAGTTTAAATTAATCTTCTATTGCCAATAAATGGGGAAAATAAGTCAATAATTTAATCACAAAATGTTTGTTAAAATTTTACTAACCAAACATAATTTTTTGCATATCAAAATGTGATGTAATACCAGAAACAGACCATTACCAGATGTACTGATATTATTAACTAAATGAGAGATTAAAATTTATTTATTTTCAGGGATATTCACCGGTTACTCTTCATACTCAGTATCGCTGTCATCCACAGATCAGTGCAGTTTCTAACCACCTTTTTTACAATGGACAGCTACAAGATGGAGTTTCTGAAACTAGTCGCCAACCTCTTTCAGTGAGTGGAAAGTAAAACAATAATTGTTTTGCTAAAACAGAATATTAAACAAGTTCTTGTGCGATAGTATTTTAGTTATACTTAATGTACTATTGAAACACATGGTTTGTAATATGAACATTATCATATGGGAACGAATGTAGTATTCTTTTTATTAACGCCAACTCTCAAATGATGTAATATTTATCAGAAAATCTAAGTGAAGGGTTTGTGACTTCTAAATTTGAAAGAACAGATTGGGGAGGTGCCTGACTTAATTCAGCTATGTCAGCATTATTCTGGATGCAGCCATGTGATGTACAATATTTTACGCACCACCAACATCTTCAGTAAGTTAACAAGTTGGAAGTCTAGATGATTGTTTAAATTCAGTACAATTTATTTGGATAAACAACTGAAATACAAATGAAAATAATATTTACAACAGTAATAATAATAACAACAATTCTAATAATGATAACAATAATAATAAATAGATAATGATGGAAAAGTTCTGAAATACACAGAACAACCTATAATGAATATAACTGATGTTCTTCAGACTTTGTTTTTTATTTGTACTTTTCTACCCATCATAAAAGTGGCCAATTCAACAGCAGGCATCTTCTATAGACCAGCTGTTTGAGATTGCATTATATTTAAACTAACAGTTGCTGATTAAAAAAATATGGTGTGTTGTCTTTAAACAAAGTTTTCAGAAAATAACACTAGGTTTGACTAATAACTTTTAGAAAACATTTCCGACACTGTGTTTCTATGACGTCACTAAAGGGAAGGAATGCGATGACGGCTCAGGAAGTTATTACAATGAGGCTGAAGCACAGCTCGTGGCTTTGATGATTGACAGCTTAGCTGCTGAGGGGGTGGAACCTGCTATGATTGGTGTTATCACACTTTACAAAGCGCAGGTGCAGAAAATTACAGCTCTCCTTCATAACAGCAGGTAATTTGTTTCTACTACGTCATACTGGAAGTAAAGTTTTAATAGCATTGGCCGTCATGTCCCATAAAGAACGTTTACATCTCCCATTATACCCATTGTGTTATCCTAATCACAAGACCTCCCATGCCAGTTAGTTTTGAGGATGTATTTTATTTGATGTGTTTTGGATATAAAACGAGTTGCCATTTATTATCAAATTTATGTTCAGAGTGAAAAACATTTTTAGTCATGAGTGACAAAGGAAAATTATTTTACGAGGGAAATAAATTTGATGATAAATGGTAATGAGTTTGATATTCTATTTATTACCTCTGACAGTTTTAATCGTTCTACTCTTTAAACTTTATAATTGTGCGACAGTTTAGAGAAATGCTATCCTATAACGTTATGGATGCCGTTAGTTTTACTTTTCCTAGTTTTAGTGACGTCATTTGCATATTTAGTATAGGCAAGATTATTGGTCATAACGGCCAGAGACCCAATGAATTGCACAGTTAAACCAATGCGTGATATTTCACACATGAAAATAACAAAAATTATGTAACCCATTATAAGTGCCTATTGAGGTAATAAATTTGATTACATTGTAGCCAGGTTGACATTAGTTTGATATGACCCACCCTTGTCAAAAAACATGATTGTCTGGCTTTGACATAATTATCATGTTTTGAATGTGGTCAAATAATCCATAATTTTTTCAGTAATTAAAAATAAGTATTATGAATTTTTATGCGTTTATCTTGCACATTATGCCGAGATATTTGTGGGGTGGTTTTTTTAATGTTTTATTTTCTTTCCAAACTTTATTTTATGCTGAGGTGTCTTGTTTTTAAGAGCGGCAAATCACAAAGAACTGAAGGTGATCCAGGTTTCTACAGTGGACGCGTTTCAAGGTGGCGAGAGAAACATCATTATTCTGTCCTGTGTCCGATCAAACAGTCTGGGTTTTATTGACTGCGACAAGTAAGAGAAAAATATGTAATTTAATCATTTGAAAACCTCAGTAATGTGGCAGTGTGTGGTACATATACATATATAGTATTCTTCTTAATTGTATATACAGTGCAAAACTATTTTATGCAATTAGCAGGATTATTTGTTTATCAAAAATGCTAATTTGAAGTCACGTGACTTGTCTTTCTGTATCTGATATAAGATCAAAGAAGATTATCAGTCGTAACAAAAAGCTCAGTTGGTGACCATGTAATAAAAATATGGGTTTTTTTTTTACATTTGAAGATAAAAAAGCAGATTTCTACATTTCTGTATGCAATTAACCATACATTGCAATGAGACTATATGCAGTTAAAAGGAAACTTGTATAGGTTTACATTTACGATTCTTTGGAGCAGAATATTAAACAAATATGCTTTTAACAGTAATGCAGTTAAGTGAACTCGACAGTAGTCCAGTACGATCTCTGGGTCATAGAGCATTCTTTAAGACATGCTGTAGTTTGTTAATATTTTCAGTTGGTCGAGTAATCTGCACTCGTCAGCTTATTGTGATCAACTTATCTCCCTTTTTCAGGAGAATGAACGTGGCACTAACTCGAGCCAGACATCACCTGCTTATAGTGGGCAACTTGAAGAATCTCTCACGTAACAATCTCTGGGCCAAGGTCTTGCAGCATTGTAAAGGTTTGTGTCCATTTTGTTTTCCTTTAACAAAACGATATCAAGTTTCCACATAGATATTTAGTACATATAAAGACACCTTGCTGCTAATCAGAAAGAGCAGCCTTATGTGGCAGTAACAGGTTTCCTCTTAAGACCATGAGTCATAGAATATCATGTCTAATAACCACTGAATAAACAATATGCTGGGGGGTAGTTAAAAAACCAATCTTTTTTTCTTTTTGCGAATCAGAAAAATTAATTATCAAATAACTTGCTTTTGGTGGATTTCTGAACTACTTCGAGATTTCAGTTTTACCTTTCTGTATTAGTATGCGCATCCTATCTGTGAAGGTACATAAAAAAGGTTCTTTTATTTCTGGTATGGTGATAATTAGTTTCATATTTCAAGTTGAAGTCTATTGTATTATACATTGTTAAACTTTACTGTACATAAAATGTACTGTTTTCAGAAAACTCTGATGGGATACAGAAGAGTGACCGTGTGGAGAAACAACTTCTGAGGATCATTGCTGATCACAAGTCAAGCCAAGATTCAAACTGTGACAGTAACACCCACAAGAAACCTAGAGGAAAAACTGAGATAAAATCTAAAAGAAAGCGGACAAATGAAAATGAAAGTCCACCAATGTCACTGTCAGGTTAGTATTATATCACAGATAAACATTTTTTTTTTTTAAACCAGGAGTTTTATTGTCTACTTAGGAAGTTTTTGTTGAATGGAGAAATTTCTAAATTTATGAAATGTGTAATTGTTAAAATATTAATTTAGGGTTAACAGTTATCAATTTTATTTTATTTAAAAAGATTTTCCGTTCCAACCAGTGGTTCACAACTGGTTCATCAAAGGCCATGGTATGTGCTGTCCTGTCTGTGGGAAGGTGCGTATAAAAGACCCCTTGCTGCTTATCTGAAAGAGTAGCGTATGTGGCACAGCAGGTTTCCTCTAAATTAATAAAACAAAATGATCATATGATTGATGTCCAATAACCAATGATAAGATAAAAATCATTGTGCTCTAGAGGCAACGTTAAATACAACAAACTACTTTTTTTTGCTTGTGTGGAGAAGTATCAAAGCTAGTGTATGAATTATGAATTTAAAATGTTAATTGAATCTAGAAAACTACAATAAACATTATTTTGGTACTAATTTTGTTTTCTATATGTGTTTGAAATTAAGTAGTCTGTACTAACAGAAAAATCTCATTACTTTTAAACATCACTTCATTGAACAGGTAATTTTGATATTTTAACCAAACGTGATTGTTTGTTTTCAGATAATGACTTTGAAAGTTCTGTATCATCTTTATTAAATGAAGACTATGACCAACTTGACATCATTTCACAAAGCACCATCTTGAACCTAGCACAAAACAAAGACTTTGCAAGTGAAACAGTTCCACAATTGAATGCTGAGCCATCGAGAAAACGACTCAAAATGAGTGATTTGTTAGATCCGATACTCCCAGATAGTGATACAGACGACGACCTACCACCATTCTTGTGATTCATATAAAGTACAAAAAAAACATTCTATAGCAAGACATTCCAAAGAAGCAAATGTTATTTATATTGGACAATTTATCCTGTTAACTTGTTAATACATCGACTAAATTTTATATTTATTAATAATAAAGTATTATAGAAATGTGGTTACTTTATTTTGTTTTATTGAAAATACTTTTAAAACTGGACAAATGTATAATTTTGAAATTATTCCTATGCTTGGTACTTTACATACACACAAAACCAGTATTTCAATTTTCACATATTTAATGTTAAAAGTTGTAAATATCCTATTCAGAATAGTCCTGCATAATCTGCAAGTAATATATATATATATATATGTGTGTTGATTAAATGTTTTTTTATCAGGATGTCTACAAATTTGAAAAATGACTTTGGCACTTAACAATAACACATCATGCAACTGCTGTTTAAAAGATTGTATGCACCTTTCTTGTATAACAATTTTTGGGAAACCTGCATTTTCACCTGGAAAACAAGAGAAATTTCTTAATCTACATTATCCATCACGTGTGCACACTATATAAGCATAAAAAATACAAGACGTGCTCTGAAATACATTTGACACATTTAATACAACAAAATAATTGCATATGTTGGTAATATTTTATTTTTTGTCGAATTCATTAAACTTTATATTCTTTAACGTACCTGTATAGGGTGGTCCAAAAAAAACCAACCTATTTTCCTCTGAAATTTGTATATTATATTATGTTGCATAGACACGGTTATAGACACAAGATAGTGCATCCCCACTGCTCAGTAGATGGACAGCATGAATACAGCACATAATCAGTTTTTAAAACTCGACTAGCCAAAACGTTTCCAATTTCTACTAAATTTAGGGGACAAAAATGTAAATCAGTATGGAAAAATTTGGTGGAAAAAAAATTGGAAATATTTTAATTTTGTCAAACATGGCAGTGAAAGTAAAATAGGTTGGGATTTTGTTTGACCACCTTGTGTATAAATAAGTACAGATAAACGTGCTTGTGTATGAATAATTCTGTTTAACAAGCAGATTTTTAAAAATCATGCTATTAGAGGGTGTTCAGTGAGGAAGGGGTGTAAAATAATTTTATTTTTTATTAAATTGTGTCCCCTAGCCCCTCCCCTCCTCAATTTCATTAAAATCCCTGCACTAAACATGAAAGACTAGATACTTTTCATTGGTCATTCTGCACTGGACTGGTGAACCTCAAGCATTTAGCAAACCTATATGCAAAAGTAAGTTTGTTTTGTTTAACAATGCCTCTAGAGCACATTGATTTTTATCTTATCATCGGCTATTGGACGTCAAACCTATATGCAGTGCAGTTCACATTATACAACAACTTAAATGAGTAACAATATAACCTCAACATATTACAGGCAATGCTAATTCCAGTTAAATTTAGAAAATGTTCATGTCTTTATTACACAAAACTATTAAAAGATCTTCAGTTTACTAAAGATATGCTAAATTATATTAGGCCATAAAAAAATACCTGTGTTTTCTATTACATGCTAAAAAAAATTCGGGTCTGTAGGTATGGATTTTTTTTTTTAAATTAATGTGTGTGAAGTAGAGTAATTAATGCTTTACTTTTCAGATATGGTCATGTTTAGAATCCTTTAGTAATGGTGGTGACTTAATATCTAGTTACGGCCATGTTGATGTTGCAAACAGGAAACGGTTATCCTAAACAAATGACAGGAATATATATGGAATCAACAACTAGAAACAACTGAAAATAACTGAAAGTACAACACGATTCATATGGAATTTTTTTTTAGGGTCAGCCGTTTTTAAGTGGGGTTGGTCAGGTTACCGGAAACATAGGTAATTGTTTTTGACAACAGGTATATGTAATGGAGTCTGCAAAATGACATTCAAAACACAGCCTAAATATCTGTACTCTTTCTTTTTTAAACTTTGTTCTGAAAAAAGGAATAGGAGCTGAACATGTTGCGATAATAGAATTACAGGTTTGTTTTGTATGTATAACCTATTAAAGCTAAGATTTCATATATGTGGTACGCAGTGTGAATGCGTACATGGTATGCGATTTGTGTGATCCCATAAATAAGAATATGCATGCATTTTCAGTCTTTATTGCTGACAAACTTAAAGAACATGGCAAAAAAGGTGGAGTGGCATATGCCCCTTGTCCCCCCCCCCCCACTTCCTATGCCAGTGATTACATACAGAGGCCTAGGCCCCTTTTCGAGGCTTAAATATTTATTGTGCTTAAATATCGTGTTCTTCGGATATTCTCTTTCCAATGCTATCCCAAATATTGAACATCTGTGCATCCTTGCGTTCAGGTCACAATGGATCATATAATGTTGAATGTTGGCGAACCAACTCGATGAACATTTCACAGTTCATATCGGAAATGGCACTCTTTGGCATTTTCACTCGATTGCTTTTGATTCACTTTCTTTGGGAAACCTGATTCAATGACATAAAATTTGGGATTCTCCCATCTGATTTTGTGTACGCATTCACACCGATCGCTACATGGAGCGATTCAGTTTGCCGTCTATGCAAATCCCATTTGCAGTCTGACATGGAATCAAGCCCATGTATTTACATGTCTTCCATTTTTGGTCGTGTTAGCATTCTCATGCCGCATACTGCGTATATGGAATCTTAGCTTCACTTAGGACCCTGTAATTCTAATGTCATGAGGTGTTAAAAACTAACAGAGCCACACATAGATTCAAAAACATTAAAAGTCGTTCCACACTTTACACACAACTTTTCCACACGTACATCCTGACTACATCATAATACCAGTATTAATTTAAATAAAATCACAATATATATTAAATCTACTGATCACTAATTGAATTTTACAAATGTACAGTCTCATTACATCATGTTATCAATATTATTTTAAGTAAAATTAGATTTTATAAACATCTATTAAACCTGCAGATTACTGATTGACATTTTAAAACAAATATACAGCTTGATCATATTGTGTTATCAATAAATAAAAGTTCCTAGATCCTATGGTTATTAAATCTGTAGATGTCGCTGATGGAAATTTTGTGATAAGTGCATGAGATATTGAGTCCCGGGTGGCGGCCGACAGTCGATCTTGACCCCGCGGGCTCGTAGGTGAGCCAGACTTATTTCATTAATATCACGGCAGTCCTTCACTTGTAGAGCTTGAAGATGTGCACAGAAAGCACCAATCAGCCTGCAAATGTGAGGTAAAATTAAAAATCACTTGAAAAAAGTAATTAATTTTGAAGTCATTATCATACACACCGTATACATGCCCGTGCCCAGATAAGATGGGAAATGAAGATCCCCATTTCAAACTGCTCATTAAGTATTTTTGTAATCAGTGCTAGATATCAGTGGGAGTAGGCCCTCCATTTCAAATTGCTCATTAAGTATTTTTGTAATCTGTGCTAGATATCAGTGGGAGTAGGCCCTCCATTTCAAACTGCTCATTAAGTATTTTTGTAATCTGTGTTAGATATCAGTGGGAGTAGGCCCTCCATTTCAAACTGCTCATTAAGTATTTTTGTAATCATTGCTAGATATCAGTGGGAGTAGGCCCCCTCAACATCGTAGACCCAAACCAACTGGCCCACCTGACCACCCCTCTCCCAGGCCTAACCATATACCTTTTTAAACTAAAAAACATGAAATATTAAAGAAATCTCATATTTAAACACAGGAGATTAGCCATTATAAATATAAGAAGTAAGACGTACATAAGAGAAAATAAGGCTTTGTAAGATCAGCCGTATATATTTTAGCAATAATTATATTGAAACTGAATAAACAGTATTTATATGGGATATACACATTTTCTTGTCTATAAAATGTGTGTAACGACTGGCAGACAAGACAGTTTCCGAGAATGACATTTCATACAAACCATCTAAGTGTATACCTGATGGAATCATTTGTAATGCGCCAACAACCTTGTATGTTAAGATGTTGCAGCTGTGGACAGTGGTGAGCAACGGCATTCATAACGTTGTCAGTGAGACTATAAATCTTGGAGACAGACAGATATTTTAATCTATAAAAAAAAATTCATAAAAATAATGTTAACTGTAATAACAAGTAAAACACATTCAAAATAAGGACATGAAAATTACCCATCACATTTAGACACCACACCACCCCTGTATCAAAAATCTTGCACCTGTGTCTGGTGTGCCTTACAGCCAGAAAACTTATTGTTTCATAATGTAGGTTTAATGTAAATATAAACTATACATGACAATATAAGACATACATCTGTGACCATTGTTCAACAGATCCATTTAGTTAATTGTCAATTAGTTTAATCAATTATACATACATGTATATAACTGCAAGTCTGGAAAAAAATGTTTGACACGTGCTTGTCAAAATGTCCTATGTCAATCAATTTGTGCCGGTCAAAAACGAAAACGTACCTGTCACCAAATTAAATTGAAATT
>JAULBS010070772.1:0-21690 GCA_032355785.1 Symmetromphalus regularis | reverse complement strand
CCTTTTTCGCCTAGGTTCACGCAAACTAAAGTAATCGACAAAAATCCATGTTCCAAGTAGCGTAAACAGACTATAGGTTTTGTTTCCAAACTACATAAATTATGAAATTATTGCGTTGGATTCCCAGGAACCAAGAGCCAGAGGGCACCAAGGCAATTATGAGGACTTATCCGGGGCACAATGGCAAGTGTGAGCTTCCTATGGGGAAAGTGGGAAAAAAGGGCATGACAATATTTGTCTTCGTTAGAAGTGAAATTGAGAGGGCATTGCGGCAAAGGCCCCTGATTTTAGAAAGATAAAAAAAAAGTCCCAGATGAAATGGCTAGGTAATCTTAATTCAGAATTTTTGCCTACATGAAGAAAATCATAATTAATTTTTTTAGATTTGTGCCTGGACAGCAAGTTTCATACCGGCCACAGGTAGCTGGTGAGATTTTGTTTGGGATCCATCCAGTATTATTAGCTCTGCAATCCAGAAAACGGAAGATTTTTAACAAACTTTTCATCAGAACAAACAAAGGAGATGATAGGCCTATGTCAGAGAACATGGAAAAAATCTTTCATCTGGCTTCCGAGCAACACGTTGAAGTTAATGAAGTGAGAACATATGTCCTCGACTCTTTGTCCGGTGCTAGACCTCATCAGGTAAATCAGCTTTACAATCAAGTTATTCATTAGGTTGATATTACCATATATCATATAAATGGGACAATATTTCAAAATCTGAAATAAACAAACGTTAGTTTACCTGGTTTTCACTTTGTTAACATACTTTTCAATTAAATTAATTATGCAGGTGAATCACATTGTACTATAACATATTTTACAATTATTTTACCTGAATAAAATTCATTTCAGAACTTGAAAGCACTTAACTGACACACAGTGACACATATTAAAGAGCCATAAGATGGTTTGTTGGTTGTACTTATTTATTTGCTTATATCCAATTAAGGTTCAAGCATGCTGTCCTGGGCACACGTTTCAGCTTACAGTGCTGTCTGTCCAGAACAGAGGTCAGTATTAGGAGAAATGACACCCACTGTCACCACACTAATGGGGCTTCTCTTATCGATAAGCAGAAAAGGATCTATTATATATGCCATCCCACAGACAGGATAGTACACAGCATGGCCTTTGAGAAACCCATTATGGGCCTCTGATTGGTGTAAGTAGTGTACACATACCCACTAATCCTTTCAGATTAAAAATCCTGGGCCTCAACCAGTATTTGATCCCAGTATCTGCTAGATGAGATTCTCATAGTGTAGTTATTACATCACCAAGGCCAGTTTGTAGGAGTACTTTACACTAACAGTTAAAAACTGCAGGGGTTTACCTGGCTTTTATAAAAGAAAGGTCTCTGGGACTCACCTGTTTTTTTCTGAGTGTCCCAACCTAAAACCTAAGGGTCCACAATTCAGTCAAGAGTTGCAGCAAACAGGTTTAGCATTAAGAACAAATATTTTTTCTGTCTTAATTTTTATTTGTTTTATATTGAATAAATGAATCCTTTTTTATGGCACTAAAATGTCCCAGTACACTCTCCACCCCACCCTTATTGTTTATTCATGACTGAGTCGATTATATAACCAAAACAGTTTTGATATTTTTATGAGTCCCATGGGATGCAGTGGGGTCTAGATGACATTTTATTGCATCCTTTATGCAGGTTTTGCGAGTCCGGTAAATCCCTGCATACAATACCTTTAAGTGTAGCTACAGTTTATAGTTAATAATTTGTTATAATAAAATGTATTTCAGGGTGTCTGCTTAGATGCCAGCCGGTTCCCTGTTAAGAGGTTGAATATGAAACATCACACTGAGTCTGTAGCATGGGATCAACCTTTACTGTGGCTGTATCTACACAATGTTCAGGTAACTGCAGGTATCTTTGTATCTTTTGAAAATATGATTGTTTTTAAAATTTATAACAGTATGATAGCTAATTTTGAACAAACAGCTAGGCTTAAGCTTTTCAAGTCTACACTCAGTGACACCAAGGACAGTTCCATAGAAACTAGAGCTTGCTGTTGATGTTACACCCAACTCAAAGTGCCGTTTTGTACAAAAGCAACACCTGAAATTGCCCATAGCAATCGGCAATGCCGTGGAGTTTTTCATTCTCCATGGCACTTTTTTTGTCGCACTTTTTTTTTTTCTTTTTTTTTAAAATAAAGTATCCTTTATGTTAAAATTGCTGTGGAATTTATTTTGCTGTGGACATTTTCTTAATTGCAGAGGTTGCAAAAGCATTAACTTTATTCTTTCAAAGTGTCAATGAATTACTAATAATTGCTGTGCTATTAATGAAAAGATATTTTTATAGTTTCTGGTAACTAAAATGTGCATACATTGATAGTCATAATATAAATACAGGGGTCGGACTCCAGTATTTGTGGGGCACAGCGATTATTGGCTTGGATTCCTTGGAATCAAGAAGGTACCAAGGCAATTTTAGGACACATCAGGGACACAATGGCTAATGTGAGTTTCCTATAGTGCAAGTGTGAAAAAAGGGCATGGCAATATTTGCCTTCATTAGAAGTGAAATTGATAAGGCACTGCAGCAAAGGAAGATGGCAGTACGGTGAATGCCATGGTGAAATTTCGACCCCAGTCAGTGTATTATTAAAACTTCTATATTAATTAGCAACCATTTTTTCATTAAGTTATATGTGTACATTCACAGTTGTTTTAAATAACTCAAGAAAAGTGTAATATCAGCAAAAGTGTGTTGTTTGAAGCTTTTGATTCACTTTGAATTAAGTGTATATTGTTTAAATTGTATGTCTGACATTAAAGAAGTCAAGTTATTTTATGGTTACTTACAGGATCCAATGAATATGGGTGCAATACTGAGAACATCACACTTTTTGGGAGTTGATCAAGTTGTTCTTCCATCTTTCAACAGGTATCACGTAAATAGTGTTTTTGACATTAATTAGAAGTAATTACTGTCAGAATCATATTTATGTATTTAAAAAGACAGAAAAAAATGTTCTTGTCCTATAGACAAGATACTGTCTGCAATGACAAAAATATTGTTGTATTACAAATTGAAGTTTTTCTTATTTATTTATTTTTCTATTTATTTATTTTATAAGCTGTTATGCTCCTACTGTTAAAACTGATAAAAGTTAATTGTGATTCTTGAACTGTTTGGTTAATTCTAAAAATGATGTTTAAACAAAAATAACTAAAAAATACAACAATTCTACTATTTTAATTTGTATACATCTGTCTGATCTGAACCTACTTTATTTTTATTCCAGTTGTAACATGACTCCAGTTGTAAGCAAAGCTAGTTCCGGCACCATGGAAGTGATGAATCCTCTAAGCCTAAGTCATGATTCAGACAGTGTTGTCAAGTTTTTACAGGTATAAGTTAAAATGTCTTTGTCACAAAAACCAGAAACTGAGTTATTCTTGGAAGTGGTCTATTTACAAAAGGTTTGTTTATAATAAATCTGAACATGTTAAACTTGGTCTAAGGATACTTTTGTTAATTAAATAAAAACATACAGCTTCCAATCCATCTCCCGTAAACAAAATACATAAATAAGGAAAAAAAGTTAGGAATTATTTCTATTTGAAGTGCAATGTGCATGATAAGCCATTTTTAGCTAGGTGGGTCATTAAATAATACCTGTAAAACGTCTTTAATGTGGGTTAAGTGGCAATATTGTTTTACAGTTCAGGATCTTCTAGTCATCTGAAGTAAAAAGGATTACCTTTTCTTTGATTCCAATTCTAGAAATGGAAGGGTGAAGGTGGAGTTGTGGTTGGGACTGCAGCAGAAGACCAATATTCGCATCAAGTGCACAGATACACAATTAGCCAGCCAACTCTGTTGATTGTAGGTAGGTTCTCTTTTCTGTGTTCATGTTGTCAGGGTTTGCATAGCAGCACTTATTTCTTCAGTCATTATCAGATAAACAGGGTGTGCGTAACTGTTTTCATTGTGTATATATTTATTAGACCCATTAAGTTTTCACGGCCAGTAACTTGATCTGAATTTTACTTGCTTATCATACATTTGAAAACAAATTCATGTGATGTCCCAAGTTCAGCTTAAGCTTTCATGGGCACATCCTAGTGATTTGTCTTCTTCTTAATCTCATTACATTAGGTTTAACATGAAAGCTATTTGGTACTGAGTGTAAGACAGAAAGTTGTTAAAGACTAAATGGGACTGGCCTTAGTGATTCACAGCTTGTAGTTACTGGGATCAAATCTCAGCAAAGGCACAGGATTTTTAATCTTGATACTAGCTTCAACAGTCAGTGCTCTGCAAGGCTCAATGGGATGGTGTATGCCACTTGAACCAAACAGCGGTCGATAGCCGGTTAATTAAATACTGTGGTATGTGCTGTCCAGTCTGAGGGAAAGTGCATATAAAAGATCCCGTGCTGCTTATCAGAAAGAGTAGTCAATGTGGTAGAAGCAGGTTTCTTTTTAAAAGACCAGGAGTCACAAAACACCATATTTCTGACATCTAATAGCTGCAGAATAAAAACAATGTGTTGGGGTATCATTTCCTATGAGACAAAATAGGCTTTTTATTTTGAAATTTGTTTTGTTAATGGTTTATTCTAGTTAATCACCTTTAAGCATGTTAAAAATTCTGTAACTGTTAATTTTGTAATTTCAGGTAATGAAGGTTTTGGTATAGATAAAAGTATTTTAAAACTCTGTGATATTCTACTGTCCATCCAGCCTCAAGGTGTTGACAAAGAAAACCTTGTTGGATCACTAAATGTGTCTGTTGCAACAGGTAAATACCAACTTTTCTGATTTTGTAACTGCATTCCTACTAGCGGGTAACATCTAATAAAATTTGAATACATAGTTATAATAGGGAGTGGGATGTACCTCAAATGGTAGAGTGTCCACCTGTGAAGCTATCAATCGTCGGAGCAATCCTTCTCAGTGGGCCCATTTGCAGTTTGGGCTATTTTCCATTCCAACCAGTAGTCCACAACTTGTTCATCAACGGTCACGGTATGTGCTGCTCTGGCTGTGGGACAGTGCATATAAAAGACGTGCAATTGCCGATGATAAGATAAAAATCAATGTGCCCTAGAGGCATTTTAAATAAAAAACTAAATAAAAGTTATAAAGCTTCTTGAATTTGTTGAGCAATTTTAAAGATATGAAGAGAAAATATATTTTGTTTTCACAAACAGTATTTACATTCTGCCAAATAAGCATATTAAAATTACCATATCTTTGACATCCAATGGCCCATTTAATTAACGTTAATTAAATTGCCTAGTTTAAAGTGAAACAAAAAGATATTGTAAAAATGATGTATATCAAAATTTATATACAGTTACTTAAATTAATATTACATTTATGAATATTTTAACTTTAATTATTTTTTTCGCTTTAATGAAGCCTATCACTGTCCCTATTACAAAGTCAGGCTTCAATAAATAATTTATTAAATTAAAAAAAAAATGTCTTCATTATTTTCACAGGTATAATTCTTCACTCTCTACTTTCATCAAGAAGAAAAAGCTGACAATACCAATGTGTTTAAACAGCAGCTGGCCTGCATGCTCTCCAGTTATAAACAAAACACCAAGTGGAAGACGATAATGAATTATTCTTTTGTACTGCTCTAAGAATAATTTATTTACTTATATACATCAGTGTGTAGAAGAGAGACTGTCTGCCACCATGTGGAATAAATTAGGAATATAGTAGAACTAGATAAGAGTTGTTTTCATCAGATATGGAAATTGCCTGTGAAACAAAAACCTAGAACATTTAATGACAATTCATCTGAATTATTTATCACCATAGTTACAAATTTGTCATGTTTTTAATCCCATTCTGTACGACATATCACAGCTAAACTTAAATATGATTCTGGTGGAATCAGAACATAATTATCTTCCATGAGAAAATACCAGATGGGGCAAGCAAAGAACAGGAAAGCCTGTGTCAGTGTTCTTGTTATAATAATGCTAATAGCATTTTGGAAACTGATCACATTACACAACACTAAAGTTGGAAGTTGCATTGTATACTGTTCATATTATATAACAATCATCAGGACGAACGAACCTGTTACGCTGACCCAACTGAAAATATATATGAACAAACAGCTACTATGCTTACTATGACATATATATATATATATAGGTAAATAAAACATCAAAGAATTAGTTTAGTGTTTGTACCTTTTATTTTTTATTGAACATTTCAATAACATCCACTGGTCACTTTCATATAACAAACAACCAAGGTGTGGTATGATTGTGAGAATTTTGCAATTTTTTCTCATGGGGTGCTTGTTTGTAGTGATTGTGATGGAATTCAAATGACGACTGCCAGTTCTTTAGATTCCCAAACAAGAGGTAACGGAAGCAGAATCATAGAAGTTTGCATGTTCATCAGTTTGTTACCATGGTAGAAATGATCACTACCCTATTTAATATTAATTTTAATTTTGCCGTCATTTAATTGCTCCACATCAGTTTCTCAATTGGCACACTGTTGTTGCTTTGAGATCGTTTACCACTTTTAGTTCTATTTCTCAATAAATATGTATTTACTGTCTTTTCATGTAACATGTTTTGATGGGTACAGATGAATAGCTGCTGACATGTGTAATAGAGAGTTACACTGAAGAAAGTGTTGAACTCAGTCATGATGGTAGATGCATCACAATATTAATGCAAGTCCCTCACTTCCAGTAGCGTCCACTGTCAATCAGAATCATCAATAGCAAATTCTTTACTAAACTCGTCTTTAGAAATCTGTAATAAAATATAGCAAATTAAAAGAAATGAAGAATTATTTAATGACACCCCAGCACATTGTTTATTCAGTGACTATTAGGTGTCGAATGTGGATCAAATTCACAAAGCCTGTTTTTTCTTGCACGCATGTTTCTAATGCATATATGTTTCTAATGCATAGGTTTCTAATGCATGCATGGTTCTAATGCTTAAAGATCTGGGTTTAAGAAAAACACCCTTTGCAAATTAAACCCATGGTATGTGCATCTTACTACAGGAAATCCGCTACTGCTACATAGGTAACTTTCTGAATAATAGCATGGGAGATCTCTTGTAAGAGCTTTCTTACTGACGAGAGCAAATGCCACAGCCATTTTACACCAGTTATGTACCATTGGCTGTAACAAGAAATAAGCCTTCTAAAAGAGATCGATCTGATTACAGTAATTCTGACACAAGGTCTTCAGAGAAAACCAGAGTAGCAAGGGATCTTTTGTATGCACTTTCCTATAGACAGAATAGCACCTCAAGTGAGGTCAGTGGTCTATGACAGGGATATCAAAATCCATTGTATGTGCTCTCCTATCTGTGGAAAAGAGCTTACAAAAGATCTGTTAGAATTAATTAAAAAGAACGTAGGTTTTTCTGTAGACCAGTTGTGTAAGTAATGTGTCCAACATTTAATGACAATCATTTAAAAATAATGGTGTATCTTAATATCTTAATACATAATTTGTAACTTTGATAATAAATTGTTTTTTTATTTAACATGGTTAACAATATTTTTTTTGATATTTAACAGATTAACAATATTTATTTTTTTTAAACTGCTTGAATACATTGTAGATGATTAACATCATAAAGTCATGTGCAGTGGTCTTTACAAATGCTTTGCACAAATGTATTTACCTTTCCCTTTTTGAGTTTTTTCAATAGTCTCGTGTCTCTGTCCAAATCTTCTAGATCTTCCTCACTGATTTCTAACTTCCTTTTCTTCCCTTCTTTCAGGTCTTTCTTCTTCTTCTTTTTGTCTTGTTTGTCTTTTTGTTTGGACCATGGAACAGTCTGCAAGCATGGTATATACAGTACTTTTTGTACAGACTAACAAAGTAATAAGGATTTTGTTCTTTACAATTCTTACTAATAACCTTTAAAACATGTATCCAATTTATCTGTACAGGGTTCATACACCTTTTCAAAACAAATTTCCATACTTTATCCAAACATTGTAAAAACATTTGTCAAAATTTGCCTTTTATCAATTTATTAAATCAAACGCTTGTGGGGTTTTTTCTTCAATATTAATACATCTAAAGTTGAGTAAAATCTCACCTTTGGGGGTCTTTTTAGTTTTATTTTCTTCTCGGTTTCTTTTGCTGTTGCTATATTTGTTTGTCTTTGTTTCTCTTGATATTTGTCTCTAAAAAATCAACTAATGATAATTATGCCAAATCAAAACAAACATCTTTTAACAGGTGCATTAGGGGTTGAAACAAAACTTTTTTTTCTTTCTAATACTTTTTTTTAATATACTGAAAGCCCTGTTAAATCATGTACAGACTACATATAATACTACGTATTTTGATTTTGTTGGACAAAATGATTGGGCATAAAATTCAACATCTCATATATATGAATAATAACAACTAAATAATATATGTGAAAATACATTAAATTTAAGAATATAATCATCATATCAACTTTGTAACTCAAGTAATTTTTTGTGGTCTTGAGAAAAAGGCAAAAAACTGCTGTAATTATCCATCAGTGACCGGGGTTTAAGCTGTCGTTTGCCTATTTGCCAAATATGAATTAAGATGGAATTTTGTGAATGCACTGGATTATGAAATCGCCAAATACTAATGCAAAAATCACTTTCGATCTCCCACCATTTTGACTACTTCGTTGTTACTTTTGTAATTCCCATCATTAATTGGTCAGCGAACCACCTAAGTACTACTTAAGGTACCTGCACATTTTTATGCACACATATATGTTTGTTGAAATAACTCAGCCTTTTCCGTTAGTTATGATTCATTCATTACACTTCGGATGATTTCGTCTCTGGCAATAACTTCGCTCCGTAAGCACCTTAATTTTGTTTAGTTTATTTGGCTAACTGTAACTGAATTTGGCTATAGAATTTCTGACCCAATTAGCCAGATTGCTAATGATTTTTATGGTCCAGCTTAAACCATGAATGACTATTTATTAACCATTTCTCGTATTATCATCAAGTGGGTTAGGAAGTGCACAATGGCATTGGCATTTTTTAGGCTGAAAATCTCAAAATGGCCAAAAAAAGTATGGGTTATGAGTGTGATGATAAATAAAAGTAAATAACAAAATAAAAAGCCATAATTCTGATTACATTCTACCACAAATAACAGCATTGCAAAACAAAACAGACATTAGTAAAAAGAACGAATAGAAAAAGTCAAGATATTTAATACATTTTTAGTTTTTGAGCAAACTGTCACCTACTTGTAGCTAATGTTTTTTAAATCAAATTCAATAGGCTGGAAATCTGATATCACTTTTCCTTTCAATTCTGGCATCTTGGGTATTTTCAAAAGACCAAATCCTGTTGCCAGTTTACCAAAATCCAGATCTGAAATAAAATATTTATTTCTACACAACTAGCAAACGATTATATATAATATGTTCTTTCTTGTGATAAGATGAAACCAATTTAACTACTAAACAAACATAAAACTCATGGGGGTTTTGTTTAGAAGACCGATTCTTTCTTAGAACTGCTTTATTACAAACATAAAGATTATTTGGCTTGTTTTTCCTCAAATTGGCAGTCAGTATTATTCTCCAAGTCAACAAACAGGTTGGTTCTGATATAATTTTGTGTCAATCATATTTTCAAGACATAAATATGATACTCCCATGCTCTCAAAATTTGGTATTTCTTAAATGTTACATTAAAAATCCGTAAGTGGACATATCGGAGCCCTATACACTGATTTATTTAAAATATTTATAATTTAACCATAGTATGACCCCCAATAGCTGATATTTATTTTTGTGCTGGTAGTAGTTAAACAAATAACGACAATACTGATAAAAGTTTGTGTATAAAATGAAAATTAAATTCCTTATGATATCAAGATTTACATTTCTCTTATTGATCAAATGTAGCTATTACATCAGTGTTCACCACTCCTCTTCAGTAATTATAAGGTTAAATAGTAAATGTTTAATGTTATCCCATTTCAATTCATTAACAGAATGTTACCTTTTACTCTAAAGATCATGCTGCATTCGTGTTTTGCGTATGACTGCACAAAGGAAACAAATGCTCTCATTCCTTTTTCGTACATGGCTCTGAAATGTAAGATAGACAAGCTGTAATTGTGCTGAACACAATGCTGTCAGCTAAACAGCTTAAGTAATTTATTTATGAGGTTATTATTTTTTAAAACATTGTACTGTCAGAATTATTGTAGTCATATCGATCTTCTTCAGAAGACCTATTGGGCTATTTCTCGTTACAGCCAAAGTGTTTAGTTTATATGCTGGTAACAAAGTATTGATTCCAAGCCAATAAAAATGTGTCTAAACATAGTTTATAATAATATTTTTAAAATAAGAAGCATGTTCATTTTTGCAAATAGGGCCTACTGATTTGAGATGACTACGGCTGATCTTGTTTTCTGAACGATGGTGTATATTACCCAAGGTGCTCCCAATGTGATCAGATGGTTGTGTCATCTAATTTTAAAATCAACAGTTTCAATGACATTATTTCATGTGGGTGGGAGTGGTATGTGGATTCAGCCTATTTGAATGTTGTTCAAATAGTGTAAAATGTCAGATTTTTAGACATTAAAGCCAATGAGAACACAGAGAAAAGTGAAACTGCTTGGGGAGTGTTCATGAATTATAACTCACTATAAATGTAGAAAGTAAAGTTTCTTTTATTTAACGACGCCTCAAGAGCACATTGATTTTTATCTTATCGGCTGTTGATCAATCATGTGGTAATTTTGACATTTATTTAGAGAAACTCTGCTGCTGCCACATAGGCTACTCTTTCTGATAAGCAGCAAGGGTCTTTTATATGCACATCCTACAGACAGGACAGCACATACCACAGCCTTTGATGAACCAGTTGTGGACCACTGGTTGGAATGGAAAATAGCTCAAACTGCTATAAATGTTGCAGTAGTCTGTCAAATGTGAAACTGCATAATGCCAACACAAATAAATTATGGGCTTCAAGGAACCAACAGAAAATAATTATGCAGGATCAGTAGAACATATATTGTAATTTCAATTATTTACCAAATTTAGATATATTAAAAAATATATATTTGTAGGTAGGATCAGATGCCATTAAACCTTAAATGTATTTGCAAAGGGTGGGTTAATTCGAGAAGAAATTCCTAAACCTAGTTTAATTGACATTACTATTAGATGATAGTAAGATGTAGATTAAAGAGAGATATGATACAAACCTATCATTCATGGAAAAAGTCTGCAGTTTAGGTAAACAGTTGATGATTTGTGAGCTTTTCTCAATCTCTGTCAAAGGAACCTATAACAAAAGTACTTCTGAAGATTTGGACAATATAAGATTTTCAAAATTCAAAAAAAGATTCATTTACAAAAGAACTGTTAAAGCATCAGATAACATCATTATTTATGGACTGGTAATTCATTACTGGCTTTTTGTCCTCAAACATATTGAACCCCATCCAAAAAAAAGAGGATTTAGATCAAATTAATTTTATGCATAAAATGGAGAATTTGATCTAGGATTGAAAAACTTAAATTTCGTTACCAATTCTTTAAAATATAAAACATATGTTCTATTCATCTGTCGACTACATTCAAGATTTGGAGTTCTTATGTTACTGGTTGAACACAATCATTCACTTTTGTGTTGGAGCCAGTATCAAGATTACAAAAACATCATGGGCTGAATTTACGAAGTCTGTTTTTCTCTTACACTCATGTAAAAGTGTTAACCGCATACGTTTAACGAAAGATCAGTAATTGAAAGGGCATTTGGAATATGGAAACGTTTTCCATGTGTTGAATTAGGCACTCAATTGATATGCTTACAAATTATACACAAGTCTGCAGTCAGGTACAAGCCAGTTTTACTATTTTAAGAGTGCTATTTCCCATGAAAATTGGGGGCGCTTATGTTAGGGGGCTGCTATAAATGAAAACAATACGGTAGTCATTCTCACCTTTTGATTAATTTGAATGAACTGTATATACGTATCTTCTGAAGGGAGAAGCATCACGAGAGCATTTCCAGCATTTCCAATTCGAGCAGTTCTTCCACATCGATGGACAAAACAACTGAAATTTGTTTAAATCTACCAGGTAAAGTTACACTAGTTGAACACTATAAAAACTACATATAACTGGTGTTTTATTTATTTGATAATTTATAGTATATCATCCCATATATAAATGGCAGATCCATGTTTTGTATTATAACAGCATTCACATTTATAAAGGAAATTATATACATATATATGAGCGGTTGCTTATTTTTTTTTAGGAACATATTTTTTAAATGGGGATGGAAATTAAGACTAAAAGTGAGATTTAAATTCACCCAAAGGGATAAGAATGGGAATTGTGAAAAAAGTCTGAAAATGCAAGCGTAAAGATGTGTTCACATCTCACTTTGGCAAAAAGCAAGATTCCCCACAAAAATAACTCAATATAGATAGCACTTTATTACTCTTCTGAACTCTTCAGTGTTCACCGACAGTTCCAAGTGATTATTCAGTAAATACAGTATAGGTGGCTCTTTGAAAAACCAGCCTTACGTTCACCACAGGCTAGCATTCACGAATGCTATGTAACCATTTGAAAGTCGGAATTCCACAAATCCGTGGAGATTTCTCATTCCTGCACCCAGTGTAAGTTAGCTTTCAATAAGTTTCCCTACTTCATACTTGTTGAACATGTACACATACCTTGCTGAGCTAGGCGGATCATATTGAATTACCCACTGTACATCTGGGATGTCAACTCCACGTGCCATCACATCTGTACAAACCAGAATCCCGCTGTCTAAACCACGGAACTTGGCAAAAATCGTGTTTCTCTTTTTCTTCATCTTTCCATGCATACATAAAACTTGCACTTTTTTCATTAGTCTACAATGAAAAGAATGTTTCAAAACTTAATTAATACATAGCAAAAATTATTATTACTATCTTCATTGTTTAATGACCCCCACTCCCCCCCCCAGCACAAAAAATAAACAACAGCTATTGGGGGTCATATATTGGTGAGATCTTAATTTTGTTTTGTTAAATAGTGTAAAAAGCTGATTTATATTATACATAGCAAAATAATAAAGCTTTCTTGGTCTTACATAATCAATGAAACCATTGTTTTCTCAGACAAGTTTTTTTTTTCAATTACTTCAAGGGAAAGGTTTTCTTAATTTAACCTAAAAAATAGGGCATGATACAAAAAAATTATTGTTTGTCTTCGGGGGTGGTGGTGGGGTGGGGTGGGGTGCATCATTAAACAAATATCAAATTAATAGATTCAAAATTTAAAATATTCTTTATCTTACAAAACTATATCAGGGCTTTATTTCTTAAATTTCACTTGATGCTTCTGGCTCTGCCTGGGAAAATAAGTTTGAAATTCAGTTTTCAAATTATAAAATATTAATACTACATATATTTTATTCAAATTAATCCATCTATTTATGTGTTTATATAATGAAAGATAAAAAGATAAGTAATGTTTGCATTGATATTGTGAATTAGAAAGGACATACATTTCAGGAAATTTTGGGGAATGGTGCTGAATATCAGAGTCTAGCAACTTAGGTGATAAAACTCTGCTTATGCCAACTTTTATACTACAAATGATAATTTTAGCCTGTTCACTCACTGTTGTATAGCTCTGGCAAAGTAGTCCACACTGATACACGTACTGAAGAAAACCATTACTTTTTCCTTCTTGTGTTGTCGAAGAAAATGCATTAGTTGATTAAGTTTTTCATCTGCATTCACTATCTGAAATTATTTATAGAAAATAATTTAAAATAAACATTGGAATTTAAGTCTTTTATAAAACAAAAACCAAGAATTAGAAGAAAAGTATTATTACTAGATGAAAAGTTATTTCATTGTAGTAAATTTAATGTACAAATGTCTAGTTCAACAATTTAAATGTAGTAATAACATCTTTTTCTCATGAAAAAAAGAAATACAAAAGTACACCCTTTCATAAATTGATCAACATACATCAACAATAAACAATTTTTAAAATCACGTCACGATATTGCAATTTTAATTTGTATTAAAATTATTAACATCTTTCATCAGTTTGTTCACTGATGAATGTTAATAATTTTAACATAAAAATACACATTCCTATGTTTGTTTCATTCTCTTTTCATGTGAATCAAAATATTATATAACAACTTACAATAAAATATATAGACTAATTCAAAATTTATTTGCTAAAATATTTATTTAACGATCCTCCTCTCAGAACAAAAAATAAATATTGGGGCTGGGGGAGGGTCATGCTATAGTTAAATTATAAAATGTGAAATATACAAGTAAACACTACCATGTAATAATTCTGAAGTGATGATGGTGTTCGTTGAACTGGAGCCTTTGATGTCATCTTTTCTTTGACTGTTATCCGAAGTGGATTTCTCAGTCCCGCTCGTATTAAACACTCAACCTCCTCTGTCTGTGTGGCTGAAAACAATCCTGTCCGACGCTGCTTTGGCAAATAACTTAATATACTGTTGATGCTGCAAATCAAAAGTAACGAATATTCAAGAAACAACAGAGTACTACACAGAGCAACAAGAAATCAAATACAGACCATGATGGAAGCTCCGTTTGGTTTAAAGAAAAGTTTGTTTTATTTGACGACGCCTCTAAAGCACATTAATTTTTATCTTATCATCGGCTATTGGACGTCAATCATATGGTCATTCTGACATATGTATTTAGAGGAAACATGCTGCTGCCACATAGAATACTCTTTTTGATAAGCAGCAAGGGATCTTTTATATACATTTTTCCACACAGGATAGCACATACCTTGGCCTTTGGTGAACCAGTTGTGGATCACTGATTGAAACAGAAAATAGCCCAACTGGTTTAACAAAGGCCTGTATGAGAAGATGCCTAGGTTTAATTTTTTTGTTAGTTAGTGGTTTTTTTCCCATGAATCATGAGTCACAATGTCTGTGAGTTTGACACCTAATTACTGCCGATTAACCAATGTTCTAGGGTGATCTTAAACAATTCTTTCTATCACAACAAAAATTTAATTCATTCACGCCAAAATCTAACCTTGTTTCAAAACCCATCTCTAGAAGACGATCAGCTTCATCTAAAATTAGCACTTCCTAAAATGAATGAATTTACAATTAAACATACTGATCATTTCAAATAGTAGGGGGAGTGGGGAAGGGGGTTTCAGTAAAATATCACAACATAATCTATGTGTCTGTAGGCTACACATGCACCCGACACAACTACTAGGACATTCAAAAAGATCGTTAAAATTATACTTGATATATAGCAATTACAAAGAACTAGATGATGTAATAACATTTATATAAAACACCAACAGAAGACTGAGAGCCAAATAAACAAAGGTGTTTTAACAATAAAGCATATTTTAGGTATTACATGAGTAATGTAACTGAAACAAGATTTACTGTTAAAAAATGTTTGTTTAATGTGAACCTATATGTTAAGTTCATGCCTTTAAGCAAATAAATAGCTGGATAGCAGATTAAAAATAACACGATACCAGTTCTTTCACATTTGCTGCCAAATTCAATCCACTCTGTTTTCGGCTGAACATGTCATCAAGTCTACCAGGTGTTGCAATTAAAATATGTCCTCTGAAACGATACATACATACAGAGAATATTAAATGAGTTGCCATTTATTATCAAATTTATGTCCTAATTGAAAGAATGTTTCTTTATCACAAGATATACAGTGAGCTACAAATGAAAATTATTTCACAAGGGACATAAATTTGATAATAAATGGTAACGAGTTTGATATTCTATTTATTACAACATACAATTTTAATTGTTCCATTCTTTTGCAGTTTTGCAAGCCTATAATACTATGGATGATGTTATGTTGAATTTTTTCCAAGCTGTAGTGACATCATTTTCATTTTTGCTAAATCATATTTAGTACAGACAAGCTCATTGGTCATAAAGGTCAGAGCGACCCATTGAAATGACAGGTTACTGACTTTTTTTTCTTTTCTCAGTGAGTGTTCACTGGGGATAATAAATATACCCAAACAGATTTCAATATCAAACATCTGTAACAAAAGTGTGTTTGTCAGAAATTTACTAAAAGTAAAAAATTCTACATTTTGTCAGTATTTTATGGATGTCATCCATGGTAATACAAGAAAATAAGATGATGTCTCAGATTTGAATGCTAAAATAATTCTGATAATTATTTTTTCTGTATCACCAATCCATCTAAAACATTGCACTAAAGTACATTAATTACTGTAATTAATGAAATAAATGCTAAAAATCTGTCATGTCATATTATGGCTTTTGAAAATAAAAAAACTGATTTCATTTTCAGACATTAGCTGTATGTGGTATGCCCGATTGGCTTTTGAAAATTAAATAGGCCTTTGGGAATAGAAAACCTGATAAAATATTTAAATTCTCAATAATTCATTTTTAATTATATCCTTTAAATACCATTAATTATAATGTGATCAGCTGATTTGCATTTTAGCAGAAAGAGAGTGAAAATAAAATTCCATTTTTACTTAAAATAATCATTAAAAAAAGGAATCTTAAAGCATAAATAAGTGTTTAGAAAAGAAACAAATTTTAGTCCAATGCTGGAAGAACTGAATATTTCCAACAGTGATATGGAAGCGAACATATCTACAGAGCTTTCCCCAGACCCATAAGCCGTTACGGGCCATGCTCCCTTAGCTTGCTATGTAAGTGCCATAATATTTGCTAAGTGCTTTCACTGTAGCACCATGTTGGCTTAATTTGAGGCATTTAGAAAAGGGAGCTCTTCTACTTGTCAGTAACTTGGTCAGACAAAGGTATTCACTCCTTAGGAGGGGTGTGGTACATTATGCTATTGAATAGGGACCCTGGAATTGATTAGAACATGGCTTGCATGATTAGCTCAATTTTGACAGATGGTCTATGTAAGTGCCTTAAAAACATTTCCTGGGGAAAGGCATGTAATTACCCTGTTTTTTGAAATTTGTTGATGTCATCAGTAATACTTGAGCCTCCGATACAAAGAATGGAAGTGAACTGGGTGAAAGTATTGAGAAAGTGGTCAACAACTTCACAGATCTGAAATGCCAACTCTCGTGTAGGTGTTAGGATCACAGCACCAATCTGCAATTATATAAAATAGTCTTTTTTTAAGTCTTCTTAAATTTCTATTATTTTTGCATTTCTATTTGAATTTTTCTAACTTATACATCCTGTCATCATAAAGAGTGCAAAATAATCATGAGTTTAGAGCTAAATAGTTAAAAAGATTTTTTATAAATTAAATTAACAGCTGAGCATTTTTTTCACACATTTTTAGAGATAGAGATGAATTGCAATCAAAAATTAACTTTGGGAATTAGACAAAATATTTTATTTTTTTCAAAGATAGCCACAAATAAATTTCCATAGTATAATCAAGAAACAAATCCATAAAACATAAGCACACAACCTCATGTTTCTTCAACGGTGTTTCTCGTCTCTGTAGCATTTCTAGTATGGGGATAACAAATGCCAAAGTCTTTCCACTGCCAGTAACTGCCTCCACTGCGACATCCTTATTGCGCAGAAACTGAGGAATGCATGCACGCTGTAATATAAACACAACAGTATAATATGAGCTCTAGATGAATAATATTCCAACTTAATACTATAAGCACGAAGTTTGACTTGCCAAGCGGGTAACTCAAGGTACAGTTTTGACTCACCCGATATTTTTATTCACCATTGTTAACCAGACAACCAGAAAATGCACACACTGTCAGTTACTACCATATATAGATGAAATGATAATGATTTAACTAATATTAACTATACTGCTGATATAAAATATATGACTATCAAGGAAATCAAATAGCATACCTGAACTGGTGTCATTTTATGAAATCCTAGCTGAGAGATTGAACTAAGACATTTCTCACTTAGTTGTGTAGAAAGGTTCATCCACGTCTCATTCATTGTTCTAGTTTCAGACAATTTATTAACTACACTGAAATTAGTTCTGAAAAAAAAGAAGTACAACAGTATAATAAAGTTATTTGCAATCATGATATAGCACTAGGGGTCACAGCAGCCACATCCAAATAATACGTTGTTACTAATTAAATACCTTCAGTGTGCTTCACGGTTCGAGATATATAAAATGGATTTAGACTTCAAAGTACCGGTCCATATATTTACCCCAAGACACCTCAAACTATGACGAGACACTCCAAAATTACCCAAAGACACAGAAATAATACCCCAAGACCACCACCCAAAAATTCACTCTGTCAGTCACGTGACAACAGGCTCTTGTCGGATTACCGAGAAAGGTTGAAATAATAAATCATTAAATGTACTGATCAGTTTGATTAGTTTGCTGAATATTAAGCCAACAAAACATGACATGTTAATTACTTTGATGTGAAGAAAATCAAAGAGAAAAAAGGCAGTGAACTCGAGCAAAGGTTGATAGTAATTAATTGTGCATGTTCATTAAGCAATAGGGCCTCTAGTTACTTTGTTTTATAACTGTGTGGCATCTTCCTTTTCATAAATTTTTCAAAGGTAATCTAAAAGCCCTGTAAAAATTTGATATGTTGAACACATGGCTTAAAATATTGTGATTCTGAACTGCCCAAAATAAAACGGTACAATTTCGAGTTGTTTAACATAATATAATTATATTAACAAAAAATCATATTCTGCTAGTTTATTAAGTGCAAAATGTAGTTTATTTGTAGACAATGTTTATTATGAACTGTCACCTATTTTGTTGCTGGTGTAACTTTTAAAAATACTTTACGGAAAATGTTGAGTCCCGACTGCGTAACTTCGTTCAGACGACAGTTTTTGAAGTTCGCAATTATACATTCTGATGAAATTTGGATTATTATTTTTTTCAGCACAGCTCATTAATAAAACGAACTATAATAAAAAATATATTAATATTTTCGATCGGTTATTTATTCGATATGTATACAAGCTGAAAAAGCATTTTGATCCGGAACTAACTAAACAACTGTACCAGGTATGAAATGAACATGGAACGAAATGACCAAAGTACTATGGAGTATGGTACAAAACGACTATGGTATGAACTGACCATAAACTATGGTACGAAATGACTAACATCCATTGTTAAATTGACTATAAAAAAGTGCAAAATTTCTGTCAGTAAAAGAAGTGCATTTTGGACTTGTTGGTTATATTTTTAGAATGAGCAAAGAATTGTGATGTCTTGGGGTATTTTAGGGGTGGCTTGGGGAATTTTGGGATGTCTTGGGGTATTTTAGGGGTGTCTTGGGGAATTTTGGGATGTCTTGGGATATTTTTGGGATGTGTTGGAGTATCTGTATGGAGTCTTGGGGTAGTTTAGGGCGTGTTGGAGTAAATAGTCGGACCCTCAAAGAGCTTTTCCGAGTTTTCTACATTTACCGAAAACAGGACACTTGCAGTCAGTTTCTGGCTATTTTAAAAATAATAATAATAAATAAAAATTAAAAATTACAGTCGTTATATCAGTTGGAGTTTAAGTATATGTACGCACGTTAATTAAATACCTGTATTGTCAGAGATGTCATACAAATTGGTGTTTTCTCATTCACACGTGTCTGTGTTGACAGTTTTGTAACATCTCATGTAATCTCGTTAAACCTCGCATAATTGACAAATTGTTACATCCGGGTTTCTAGTTCTATAATATTAAACCCGGGAAAAATTCTAATTATTTTATTTTAATATGAGATTCATTAGATTTATGTTGAAACTTGAAATTAATTATAATAAACCATAGTACTAAGATATATCGCTTATAATCAGTTTCCGGGCTGTATCTGGAATCGGTCTATTTTTGTACGGTTTTTTTACAACTAATCTGCGCACACGTGAACCATGACCTCGGAATAATTATGTTACAAAAATACAAATCTTCACTTTCAGAAAACAAAATTAGAAAACAATGTGTAAAATTTACTAAAAATTAACTTTTTAAAAGGTTGAGTGATACACAATACTCATTAGATTCACTCAATAACGTACAACATCAATACATACCAAAATAAGCAGCAATTGTCACTGACTGGCAGAGCTCACAAGCATGACATTGTGTTGTCTGCTTAAATTTAGAAAGTCACGTGACATGTTTTACGGTACGACAACTAAACTGTAACTCTGTCTAAAAATAGACTGGATACGAATTCCTAAAATGTCAACATCCGACCAGGTATTTATTATTATTATTTTTAATATATAAACAGATAACATTTGAAAGATTTGTTGGTTGATTTTAATAGTAACATAACCAAGGTAAAATATTGTTCTGTTACATTGATCGTGCGATTACAATTGCGCGTGCGCTGAAGCTTTTCCCCCTTACTCGAGGATGTATATGATTATAAATATGTTAACGCAATAACTGTCGTCTTTAAAGTTCTAAAGGAACAGTATAACATTTCAGACTTCTCAATCTAGAAGCACTGGAAACGTGGACACTGACGCATGGGCATAAATCCCGGGGGCGACACGTCCCCCCCCCCACACACACACACATTTTGGATAGGGGGACGCCTACATAATTACCCCCCCACACACACACACACTTTTTGCTTAGAAAAACTGAACATTTCAGTGAAATTAAAATTAAAATGCCTAAATAATAATCTTTACCAGTATTTCTCATTATTGTATCAATGTTGCACTTTAAACCATGTCGTCTTAGCGCAAATATACCGAAGTACACAAGTGGTCTATAATGGTGGTGGCATTGGAGGGGAGGGGAGGAGGCAGCGGCGTGGTCCGTCCCCCACTTTTTGGACAAGGGTGTGTTCTGTCCCCCCCTTCCCCGTTCAGGAACGGATTTTCTCCCTTGCACTGAAGACCAAAAATCTGGAGATTTCCGTGAAAACCTGGAGATTGACCTATTCATACACGTATAATGAACAGTGGCGTATCTTCCATTGAGGCAATGAGGCAACTGCCTCACTAGAATTATTTGCAGAAAATAATTAATGTGATTAATATTATAAAATTTGATTAAAATACGAGAAATAACTAGGATTGCCTCACTTGAAAAAAGACCCAAGCAACGCCAATGATGAAGTGCTATGCAAAATAAAGTGGTCGTCATTTAAAAGCAATAAAAGTACAGTACGAGTTCAATAACACGTTTAATGTTCTTTGTTACACTGCTTTACAGCTTTAAAGCAATTTAACACATGACAGTTTATACTTTGTGCTCAGCAGTATAATAATATCAGGCCCGTACGCAGGATTTTCTTTAGGGGGGTGCGTTAGTGAAGGCCCGAAGGGCCTGAACTGTTATTCTAGTAAATTAGCGTCAATCTAAATTTGCATTTACGGACCTCGACAGATTTAGGGGGGGGTGCCGAGAACTCGACTAAGTAAGAACAGAAATTGTTTTAACTACAATGATTTTTTATCGACAGAGATATTGCTGCAAACCATGAGTCAGGGGTCTGATATTTGTACAATAGCAAATTCTATCCTAGTCCCAAATGGACGGGCTGCTTATTGATTATCGATTATTGGTTATTGGTTGGCATCCTGTCCAATGTGGGTCATATACCCGCTAAAGAGCAAAGCCCTGCAATTTACAGGCTACAAACGCTTCAGTTTCCGACCAAAACATTACAAGAAATATGTAGATATACAATAAAATTGCCAACTTATGCG
>JAULBS010070771.1:0-37030 GCA_032355785.1 Symmetromphalus regularis | reverse complement strand
GTGATCAGTCTATCTTTTTTGAAAACCAGCCATCCATGAAGGTGTCGGGGGAATTACCGAATAACAGATAACGATTTTATTTTATTTTTCAGTCTCTTTTTGTCACCCGTCCGCCCTGACCCAGGACATATGGATGTATACCTTGGTCTGGATAATTATGTATTTGTTCTAAATATGGCTAGTTGTACTTTGTTTTTGTTCGGATACTGCTGGTTTTGTTTTGTTCCTTTCACATTAGACTTGCATAGGAAGGGAAGTACTAGATAAATGAAGTTTCAACGAGATCTCCCGCGAATACTGAAGAGTAAACAATTACTATCAATGAGCAGACATTACGGACACTTTACATAAAATAAATTGTGAATTCTTTCAAAAGTTGTTTTATTAATCTATCGCTTTTTCCAGAGGCTTTCACCCAAAATTACTGAGGTTTATCTCTGTTTTTTTAGAGCGAGATTTAGTCACGGCTAGTGAACAGGATATCTTGTTTTATACATTATGTAAGGAATAATTTTGTTTTTGATAGGCATAGGGCGATTCACAGGATTGATACATGTTTTTCGGAAGAAATATGCTTGGCTGCTGTTCTCAAGGCCGGCCAACTTTTCCCCAACTTGAATATTTTCTATTGATACATTTTTGGGTGATAATTATGTTCAGCTGCTGTTCTCAAACTCGAATTTTTGACTTGATTGATCTTGAATATTTTTGACTTGATTGTTTTTGATTTGTTATTTGCAGAATTATCTCGGCTGCTGATCTCAGGGCCGGGACATTCATTAACATTAACTTGCATTGATATTTTATTTTGATTTGATTGATTGATGGTTTGCTAGAATTGATTGTTTGTTTTTGCTTGCCAGTGTGCCTTTTGTGGTCGGCAGTAAATTAAAAATCAAGCCGTGGCCAGTATAAGCCAATATCAGATATAAAAATGTAAATAGTGACCAGTGTTAGTTGTTTCTATTTAGTTAATTTATTTTAAGTATTTTTGGGATTTGGTAGTGTCTAGAATAATCAACCAGCCAAAGATCCAGAATTTGAACATGTGTCGGACGTTAATTATAAACCAAAGCAGTTTAATACTAATTTTCATCTTTTTGAGTTTTTAATTGTAATCATTATTAAATACACGTATATGTTCATAAATGATAGACATAGTGGTCATGGTCAGCTATCACAAATTATTATACTTTTCTCCAAACCAATACAACATTTAGAAAGAGACTTATTAATTTATATTTAATTCTACTGTACACTCGTTAAAACTCTTTACTAAAATCATAGATATTTGTATTTTTCCACTGTTTGTCTTCTCCAGAATTAAAAAAAATAAGTAGCTTCTAAAACCTGTTCTAAAAGGAGCGTTCTGTTTCAGATATTTAAATACTAAGCAATGGAATTAACTTTATATTGTGACATGCTGTTTGTGTAATTTCTTTACTATTCTAGAACGTGATATACATAAAGCGTGGATATATATATTAACAAAAACATCAATTTAGCTTATTATTTTATAGTCTTATTGTTTACATAAATATATAGGTTATATTAGCTATTCCAAATTGCACATTCAACTTAGTTAAAATTATCAACTTATAAACATATTAACCATTACAAAAAAGAACTTCATATAATAATAAAAACAAAAAAGTGTACTGAAATTAAATTATAAATAAAATAACTCCTTGTTTTGTATTATTAGTTGTTTTAAAAAAAAATATTAATCTATATAGTAAGCTCAATATTCTATGTTTAGTGAGACGATACGATTATGCCATTTACATAATTTTATTTTTATTGCTAGTGAAATACGTCTGTATATTATACAGACGTAAATTAATATCCACCATAGAAACAAAACAAAAGATATAAATTAAAATATATCCAGGGTGTCTCAAAAGTCCAGCACTATGGGCTATTTTTCTTATTTTATTTATTTAGTATATATTCATGTTCTTTTCAGAGTTATTATGGATTCCATACTATATATATATATATATATATATATATATATATAAAATTGTAATGCATTTTAATATCAATGTAAATATTTAGAGCCGCCGCTTAATATGACTATATTTGAATCAAACAAAAATGAACACAATATTTTTGTTTAAGTTTTAATACCCGCAGTGTTTGTGACATCTATATATTTCATAAAGAGGGTAAACTAAAACACAGTATGCAATATACGCAGAGCAGGTTTATATTAATTTTAGCTTGATTATAACAGATACCAATTTTATCAGATTAACATAAGTATTTTTTAAATTTATTTCTTACGTTTACTTTGCTAGAAAGCGCTTTGTAATTTTGTTATTGTTGATTTTGTCCCGCACCAAGTGTGTTGTAATATAAACAAAGTGAAATTAAATAATATTCTAACACTATACTCTTACATTGATTTCCTCATTCATTCTTATTTTAAACTTATCTGAAATACTTTTTTTCCAAGTAAATAAAATACGTTAATGTACACGTTGTTAAATATATATTAAATCTTATACCACAGAGTGATTTACAAAAATATTCTTTCCAGCTCATAAAATCTATTTTATCATTTAGATGGTCATGTGGTTTATGACAATGTAGTACCGTAATATATTTCTATCATCATATATTTTATTAAATGCGTTACTGAAACAATTTTAATGTTTTACATATTTTAATATGAACATTTTAAAATATTTCTTGACATTTACATGTAGAATATTAATAATAATAATAATAATAATATTAAACAAAAATCCCAATGTTCCTTTAATTGTAACACTTATATATATAATTTGAAGATTTGCCTGCTTCACTTAAATTAGTTAAAATAAATAAACTATATAAATTTAGCTGAGTTAAAATTCTGCATTAGTTTAATTATGTTTAACGAAGCGTAGTGAATTAACTTCATGGAACATTCATAAGTAATTGCTTTAAAATGAGAAATCATTAGAGATTAAATTGAAACGCAATATTATCATTTATCACACTGATGTTCGTGTTAATGTACACATCTAGACAACTGTAGAATTATTGTGATCAGTAATTCATGTATATACGTCTGTATGAATTATGCAGTTCTTGTTTTTGGAGGAATAAATGCTTGATTATTATAAAAAAAGTTAATTGTATTTATCAGTCGTTGAAGAGGTCCACTATGAACATAAGTGAAGTTACATTTTTCAAGAAATACTAATCTTTTTATTCGAACCCTTGCCTTTTTTCAATATAATTGTGTGTCAGTATATCTTCATTTTAAATATAACCATATTTTTATATAATCTTGTTTTAGTATAACCTTATTTCCAATACATCTGTAATTTTAATATTTAACCTTATTTCTAGGTGTTGATATATAAATACTTCATTTAATTGATTCCTTTCCTACAGAATATACCATATGGTTAGTTTATTTTCTAATATTTCTATTTTTTTCTCTCAATATAGTTAATCCAGACTTTCGCTGAACAAACATAAATAAACTGGAGACACGTTGCTGTTTTTACACTGGCGATAAATGTCAACTTCTGTTGCACTGTTATGTTAACTTGCAGACGAACTGCCAGCGTAGTTAAAATACCAAAAAACATTTACATTCACGGCTCGTTGCCTCGAGAATAATAAACTGAAACGAGCGACCAGATGGGTTGTTACGCGTTTAATACGTATACATAAATACACACATAAGTTTACAAATATTTTGACAAGAATGTCACAAAACTTAATAATTTGTACAAAACAAAAATGATGACGTTTGTCACAACAGTAGAAATAAGATATTCACTGTAGATATGTTTGTGTAGTTTAAAATACACGTATCTTTGGATATGCTTTTAGAGGCAAATAAATACACAAAATATAACGAAAAGAAAATCCACCAAGCGTGGGTAATAAGTGAGTGTTATTCGACAGCGCGTTTTCGCTAGTTAAACACGGATTTTGTTAAATCCCCAGGAATTACACACTGGTAAAATTCAGTTCATTTGTATTAGTAATTTCACATAATGTTCACATTCAATGTCCCTCACTTACCGTTTTTCAGAGACGAATTTTATAAAATAATCTAGATTTATCTTGTCTATGGGTAGTCGATGATGTCAGATATCCTCACATGTCAATGTCCTCACTTACCGTTTTGTCAGGTGAATTTTCTAAACAAAATAGATAAATCCATCATAGACAACTATGACACACTGTTTCAAAGCTTGTCCAGACTTCTTGGGTTTGTGAGCAACTCTCGTAGTATTCTCCATACTTGTTTGGCAGCATTATCCATAGCTGATGTGGATTTTCCTTTGAACAAATCGACGTTTGGCAGAAAGTAGTGTGGACATCGTCTATTCTGTAAACATGAGATGAGTTGTAAGAGAATTCCATTGATGCGGTCCCCTAGACATGTGTCGTCCCACTCCACCTCCCTAGGGTGTTTTTCACATTCGTACAGCAGCAGGGTCTTCATGTGGTATGACATGATAGGCTGGCCTGGCTGGTCCAGGTGACGATCCCGGAGAGCCTTCAGAATGCTCAAGCACTTTCTACGACACCCCCCGAACAGAAGTCTGTCCTCAGCATACCTAAAACTCATAATCCACGCATCCCCCTCCGCAGCAGATTGTTTGTCCTTCATGTATATACTTTCTTTGGACAGCAAGTCGAATCCTTCTGTCTTTACTTCAGCAACTAGGTTAGGGTTGGGCCAAGGGACGTGGGGGACAGGCCAGTGTGCGGCAGATCTACACCATATCCCGCCACACCTGAACGCAGGTGTGATCTGTACAACATAACGTTCTTTGATTCTTAGTTTGACTTCTGTTGTGTCGGGAATCATTTTTACAACATCGCGGTAAGTACATTTGTCCACGGCTTGAGCCACTAGGGTCTGAAAACGGGATCGGATCTTTCTTGCGGATAAATATCCAGAAGCTGTAATGAATTCCACCCATAATGACATAGATCTCTTTCTGCCATCACTCAGTTTCAACACAGCACAGCCGGGTATTGTTCCATCGTCGACGAAATTGAACACCCCCATCTGATTGAGGTACAAAACGACTTCAAACTCAGAAGGTGACACGACTTCCAGTCCCTCGAATCTTGTGTTCACTTCTGTTAAAGAAGAGATGAATCGAGGTTCCTGCACCTCCACCTCCTTGAGGACATCCTGAATAACTTTGCACACCTCTCTGATCGTCTTGTTCACGCTTCCTTTACGGGTAGATACTCGCTCATTGTAGTACTTGTTCAGCTGGAATAGCAGCTTGGACTGAGCGGCCATCATGTCGGGGCCGGATCCCTCAAGGAGCATCTTAGACCTGAGGCAAATAAAACGAATAAATATTAGAAAAGGTAAAATGTGTTACCCGATGCTACTACAGAACGCTATTCTGCGTGTCCTCATTACGATTGTCTCAGCAGTATTTATTAACTAACTCCCATGTAGAAGAGTGGGCTACAGCGCGTCATCAATGCAAAAGACTTGCCAATCACCGGTCCTAGGGCGGTTACCAGAATCTAGCTTCAGTTACGCGCCAATGAAATAATTCTACATTCGTATGGCTTCCTACAGAAAGCAGTACAATTTGATCGTAAGTATATTTCTAAAGCTCCTCCCAATAATCTCAAAACCCCGCCTCCTTCGCTACCAACTCTCTTACACAAAGATTGTCAATCTTGACTCCGCCTCCCTCATCAAACGCAAATTAGTGTTCTCGGTGTGTTTATAGTTCCGGATCACCGCTCTTCACTGAGTTTCACCAACGACAGTTCTGGTTTGTGGTTGAAGCTGGCGTGGCACTAAAATACTTACAAAATGATTTCCTAAAACACCAAGGCACGGCTTGCTTCTGGTTTTGGTTAAGAATAGTTTGAGTGCTTTTCGTTGTAGTGAATTAACGAAGTATTTCAATTTTGCACAGTTAATGTGGAAAGCATTAAAACCAGTGACATTTTCAAGCACCTGGCGCCTTAAGGTGTCTTCATGTACGGGAAGATAATTTCTTATGAAATCATTCTATTTTGCATTTTATTGTAGATTTCCTTTTAAAATGCATACCTGTGATATTTATTAACGGATCAATCTGAAAAAATAGTGAATTTTATATATGGTATTTTTTTTAATAATCTCAGAAAAATAAAATAATATGGCAGTGAAACAGACTACATTTCGGGAAGATGTGGAACAGTTAAATCTGAGCAACAGTTTCTTTTTGCAGTGATATGATTAATGTATGATATTAAGGGTATTGTAAAAATAATATTAGACTTGGAATTTTCGTAGTACTTTAAAAATGCGAAGTAAATTTAGCATTAGAATATAATAAAAGAACAATTATTAAAATAAATATATAACCATAATATTTAATTACAGAAACTGAAGATTAGTTATTAATAATGGAATTGTTATATATGCGCTTGCAATAACTCAAAACGAACAAACTTCAAAATAAAATTATTATTTATTATTAGAAGCATATATAAAGCAGGGGCGTTGGAACGAAATTCATATTGGGGGGGGGGGACTGCTCCCGTTTCTGAACATCATAATTTGCCGGTGAATACTTCAACTATGAACAAAGAACATATCTATGGGAATTAATGGGGGGGGGGGGGAGCCTACTCGGCTCCAACACCCCTGTAAAGTTACCGAACAAAACAATATAAAACAATGAATATAATTTAATGACATATACAAACTGAAAATAAACTAACAAAATTTCTGAAAATCAATTTTCAACTTCTTATATATCTCGGTACGTACTAGTCCGATAAGACATTCTGAAAAGCTGAAAGTCATTTTCCACCGGTAATTCTTAGAATACCCAAACTCAGCAACCGTACATAACCTGACGTGAGCAGCGCCACACTGAATACTGCCAGTCTGCTTTCCACGCACACCGTAACTCCTAACTCGACCAACGGATCGGACTAAGACGAAAAATAACAAACACGAATGGGTAGGAAAATAGTTTGTATTCGGTCAGCGTCTGCCAGAAGATTTGTTTTGATCTCGCCAATTACAGATCCGTGCATAATGCACCTCGTATATCCCACACGGCGCCGGCTCGTTCGCTCGAGTAGGTCGAAACAGCTTGATCTGTCAACACGGGCAGCACAGGGGCAGCACCGGGGCTACCGCGGAGTGAGCGACCCCAGCTTTTATTTCAACATCAAACAAACACATACGCAAATGGATTTGCACTTGCTACAGTTTCATCAAATATAGCTTTTGTGCTTTATTATATTCACATGTGCCACATTTTATTACATGTTCGACAATTTCTTTTTTTCCGTTGAACCAATGTAATGGTATTGAATGTCGTTTCAATTAAATAGTTTTGTTAGTAAATATGTATTTGTTTGATAAACACATCAAGAAACAGAAGAAAAACAATGTACAGTGAACCTCCGATATGGTGATATTACGAGGACCAGATAAAAATATCGAAGTAAACAATTATCAACTCCAACGTCAAGCTTATTATACAGTTAAAATGTCATTGCTTTATTAAGCATCTTATTTAATATAGTACAATAATAGTTCTAGTGTTTAATAATAATAATAATAATATAGCGAAGGCGATGACTATTTTAAAAATTACCACTGGAATAAAGATTAATCATGATCAGTTGAAAACCTTGTTATGTTATCTAATTTCAAATATGTTATTACTGTATACATTCAGTACATTAAAATTGACGGAACTACTTTTTACAAGGGAGTGTAAATGAAAACAAATCATCACTACAATAATTCAAATTTTGAATATCATTTTCTCAGTTTAAATTCATCAATTTATTAAATCATAGAGTGAAACAGAAATACCAGTAAAACTGATATTGTGATCACTGGAAACTACATTAGACCATGTAAAGAGATTCACAACAGACGTAAATTAGATCAGTTAGTATGTAATGTTAGACGTATACATGTGCATTTATATCCATCAGGACAGAATATTGTTATAACGCATATTTTCACTAATTTGTAATTATTTTAAAACATTTAGTCAAAAGGATTGTTTATTTTCAAATAATATTATATTTATAATGTTACTGTGGTTTCTGGAATACACTTATTATATATTTTTAAATAATTTGCATTTTTTTGCATTTCACTTTAAAATTCATATTTGCACAACAATATATAAATGGCATATTATATATTGTCTAATAACAATTATTTAAAAGCAAATAAGTACATTAAAATATAATAAATAAACAAATAAACAAATAAATAAATACATAAATAAAATAGATAAATACAAATATAAGTTAATTAGTTTTTTTATTAGCTTTTTTCCATCAAATCAAAGACAAGACGAAATATAAATATTAATATATAGTATCATCACTGGATAGCACTGATTAAAAAACCTACAACAACAACAAAAAACTAAAAACAACATACACATGAAACATATATAAATGTTTCAATAAACAGATAATTATAAAAATGTTTTCACCAAAGTTCTGATGAAGAGTCTGTGAAATACGTTTTAAAATACGAAACAACAAAAAAAGTCTGCCTAAACCGTTCGATATACACAACGTTTGATCAATATAATTTATTAAGAACATGGTCAGAAAAAAGACTAAACATAAACTTTCCAACAGCACAGTACATGTGTGAGAGCGCACGAAAGCAATACTACGTGCTATAATGGAAATGAAATTTGAATGTGGTACTAATTTCGAAAGATATGAGAACGAGAAAATCGTGAAATGTATCTTTGCTTTGAGAATGATTACAATCTTGAGAAATAGCATATTGGTTACCGACGTGCACGGGAACGCGTCCAAGAGGTCTCTCGCGGTTTATTGTTTCTGATAGGTGTATGTAAAAGCAAATTACACAAGCTCAAACATTGGGCCAAGTGTCACATCTTGATGAGAGTCTGTAACCGTGGACGAGCTGTTCCTTCCACTCTTTAGATGTAAGCAGATGTACCAATATTAATTACCTTTCAAGTGATAATACGACCTGCATATTGCCTCATTAATTATCTTTTTACAATATGTCCGCTGAAAAAACAACTTATTTGACGGAGGGAAGTGCTTTATTATTACTATTATTTAAGAAAAAAGAAGATAAAACTAATTTAGAAAGGTTATATGCTCGCAGACATCATTTCTTTCTTTATCAGCAGATCCTCCTCCTCATCCTACTCTTTCTCCACATATTTCAGTCCTAAAAATAAAACCTATACATATATTTCTTTCAAACATATGTACTAATACGTTGGTAAATATTGGAATTTCATGGAGAGGTGACATCAATAAACATCTTCTTTAAAAATAGATGTCATGATTTTGTAATTAAAAATATCAATTAATAATTATTTTAATTACATAATTACAAATAATGATTTGAAATAAAATTATAATGACCTTCCCTGTATCCATAACATTTTATTTTATTTTAAATTCCTCGCCACTGAAACATTATTTATATCCATTCCTATTTAATTATGTGTTACTAGTATTTAGATTATCTGTTCTACTCTGCTCCATTATTGCATTTTTTTGCATTGTCATGTATTGTATTATATAATGCCGTGCCGAGATGTAGTGCTGTGCCGTGCCGTGCAGTGACGTGCCGTCCCGTGCTGTGCCGTGCTGTGCCGTGCTGTGCCGTGCTGTACCGTGCCGTGCCGTGCTGAGCTGAGCTGAGCTGAGCTGAGCTGAGCTGAGCTGAACTGAGCTGAACTGAGCCGTGCCGTACCGTGCTGTGCCGTGCCGTTTACTATTCTGCATTTACACATGACGTAATTAATTGGGTGGACTAAATGAGTGTTGAAATAAGTTATTTAAAGAACAAGACTAAACGTTACAATAATAATTTCTGTAAACGTGAATGAACTGATGGTCGCCGACATGTTGAGCCGTCAAACTATTTGATACCATTCAAAGGCTAGGGGTAGGCCCACTAAATCCCTCTCAACTACAAACACCAGCGTATCAAACAATTCGATCGCACACTAACCGTTCTAGTCAGTGTTTATTTATTTACTATTTTGTGTGATGCAATACGATTCGTATCGCACACACACCGTTCTAGTCAGTGTTTATTTATTTACTATTTTGTGTGATGCAAACCGATTCTTATCGCATACACACAGTTCTAGTCAGTATTTATTTATTTACTATTTTGTGTGATGCAATACGATTCGTATCGCATACACAAAATTCTAGTTAGTGTTTATTTATTTACTATTTTGTGTGATGCAATACGATTCGTATCGCATACACACAGTTCTAGTCAATGTTTATTTATTTACTATTTTGTGTGATGCAATACGATTCGTATCGCATACACACAGCTGTAGTCAGTGTTTATTTATTTACTATTTTGTGTGATGCAAAACGATTCGTATCGCATACACACAATTCTAGTCAATGTTTATTTATTTACTATTTTGTGTGATGCAATACGATTGATATCGCATACACACAGTTCAAGTCAGTGTTCATTTATTTACTATTTTGTGTGATGCAATACGATTCGTATCGCATACACACAGTTCTAGTCAGAGTTTATTTATTTAATATTTTGTATGATGCAATATGAATATGAACGAAATCTAATATGTTGTAGGGGAATTAAAACCAAATACACCAGATAATAGTAAACACATTTGACTACATAATGACAGTAAACGTTAGTATTAAATACTCCGATGTTCCTCCACCTTTACGTAAATATGTATTCATTTACATGTGTGCATAGTGACCATATTAGTGTTCCGCACGTTAATCTAGCATAATTGAACCTTTATTTTGTGCACAAAAGTAAGGATCCATATATAAACGCTTCTTTAACGTTAGTATTTAATTACCAACTCTAACCCTCACAAACACCCCATACTGTTCATGTGTATTAAATATTCTTATATGCATTGTTTGTTTATATGTGGACATGCACTGTTTTCAGCTAATTGTATTGATAATTAGACTTCAAAGGAAACGTTGGGTGTTTGCAAACAGAATTCACGTACAGATGAACACAATTTGTGCGATGTCTTATCTGGTGATCCGCCATTAAAGAGCCATGATTAGTTTAATGAAGTCTACAAAGGGTGTCCCACGGGTAACATACGGGACGAGCTCTTTGCGCCGTGTTATGGCTTCCGTTGTCTGTGTTCCCTTCTACCGTATCAAGGCCATCACCAGCTTCAGATTAGCTCTCCTCTGCCAAACGAGAAGAAATTGGAGTGTGAAAGCTTTCTGACATAAGACCAATTATAAACTTTGTGATCTCGGCGGAGAAACGTACTTAATCTTAATAATGTTCAATTAGTCCGTGCTTGGAGTCCTGTTATCCTGATTCCACCAGAGGGCGTTATGGTCCACTTGAAGCGAACCTCAATTGTCATCATTGGCACTGGCAGATTTAACGAGATTTATACCATGTACATTTAGCGATAAAATGAATAGTTAACAAAGATTAGAGGCAATGTGTAAATTTTCTTATTCCAAAAAGGAGTGATCGACAGATATATTCCCCATTGAAATACAGTTATAAAGGACATTTTCAATTCATGGGGAAAACACCATGGCTGTATCTAAAAATTCAATGTATTATGTCTTGTTGCATATACATGTGCACTTTTATAAACATAACAAGTCTGAAGTACAAGATAAAAACCAATGAATTTTTAGTTACAGAGATCTGACTATTGCTTGATTCCATACTTTTTAGATGTTCAGTCCCATTTCTTGTATTAATTTTGTTTTTAAATGTACAGGTAAGTTGAACGGACAGTAATGCATCAGAAATCATATCATAAGTGATGCACCATAATTATAATAAAATAATATTATTAAAATGACTTCTGAGGCCGTGTTCTGTACACCAAACTCCAACTATATATGTAATAAGACAAATATGTGGACAGTATATACCAAACTACTACTCTATGTTTTATACGACTAACATAATGATGTCGACAAGTTTATAAACTAAGTTTTCATTGTTCGTGTGAGATTTGGGCTCATGTATATGCTATTTTTAGATTTGGTGTTAGTAGCAACAACAGTAAATTGTTAACACGATTACGCTAGAGTTTTATCTTACTATTATTTGTAATGTGTAATAAGAATGTCAATCCCATCAGGCTCGTAGCCAGGCCAGCATGCTTAGGGGGGAAGGGAATCAAAATTTCACGTAGACGGAACTCATCAAATAATAATAATACAGAAATTAAACAAAATAATATATATAAATATTTTTGTTTTCCTTTTTAGCGGAACTCTCAATCCTGCGGGAGAGGGGGGAAGGATCGTCCGATCCCCCGATTCCCCTAACTACAGGCCTAAAGATAATCTGATTATCTGCCATATCATATTTAAAAACGTACTGTTCTCTTTAATACTGTTTAACAAATATAAGTCTAAATGTTGTGGTCACAGTGCCTTGGATCTGCGACTGGCTACCGACGCAGTATAAAACGACACCATGATTTCTAAATTAAGTGTGACAAATGACTCACATATTGTTTGAAAACGTAGGTTAGCTCCACATTAGTAGTGAATAAACTCGTATCAAGTTGATTAAATGCACTGTCAGACATCCGGAGAGGTTTTATAATACAATATATATCGTGTGTGGCCAACTCTCTACTGCAGTAGTCTCTCATATACTCCGCCCCCTCGCATTATATTATTTGTAAATCATAGACGGCGGGATATAAACCATATAATATATGTCAGTAACACACTGCATGCTTTTATGTATGTTATGAAGACATGTGACCCACCAGATGACATCATACCTGCCAATCAAAATAAAATATTCAAAGGAAACAAATGCATTTTTAAAAACACTGAACCAGGTACTATAAAAGGAAATAATTTTTCTGAAAGATTACCGCTATTAGGTGTCAAACATACTAGTGCATGGGGTGTGTAAACACATAGTAATGTACACAAAGATTAATTCTATTAGATGTCAAACATACTAGTACATGGGGTTTTGTACACACATAGTAAAATACACAAAGATTACCACTACTAGGTGTCAAACATACTAGTACATGGGGTTTGTAAACACATAGTAATATACACAAAGATTACCGCTATTAGATGTCAAACATACTAGTACATGGGGTTTGTAAACACATAGTAATATACACAAAGATTACCGCTATTAGATGTGAAACATACTAGTACATGGGGTTTGTACACACATAGTAATATACACAAAGATTACCGCTTTTAGATGTCAAACATACTAGTACATGGGATTTGTAAACACAAAGTAAAATACACAAAGATTACCGCTATTATATGTCAAACATACTAGTACATGGTGTTTGTAAACACATAGTAATATACATAAAGATTACCGCTATTAGATGTCAAACATACTAGTACATGGGGTTTGTATATATAGTAAAATATACACAGATTACCACTATTAGATGTCAAACATACTAGTACACGGGTTTGTAAACACATAGTAATATACACAAAGATTAATTCTATTAGATGTTAAACATACTAGTACATGGGGTTTGTATATATAGTAATATACATAAAGATTACCGCTATTAGATGTCAAACATACTAGTACATGGGATTTGTAAATATAGTAATATACATAAAGGAAACGAATGTCTATTTTCCCCATCATAGTTTGATCGTAACGAATTTTGAACCCCTACCCCTTTCAATATTAAAATATTTTCTAAAATTCCTATATTCGATCCTGTCCCCATTGACAGGGCAATAATATTATATTCTGCACACCTGGGTCCACCTATGACAATTGCGCTAACGACATTATGTTATTGACGTGAAATGAATGTTGTTTGTATAATTACACTTTTCTAACTGCAGTGAGTAGGGTGTAGTTATCGCTAGAGCTCTCAGTTCTATACTTCTTTCACATAGGCTATGTTCCACGGTCATTATGAATACAAGACTATTTTATTTATCTGTTGAAAACACACGTTAAACTAAGATGATAGTAGTATGATCAGATTATGTTGCATCATTGTTTTATTGCTTATCTGTTCACTGTGGTATTTTAAAATTATTCGCTAATTTTAAATCCGTGTATCTTAAACGCATACACTGACCTTTGATCTAAACGTGGTTTTTTTCGTTGAAGGTGTGACGTATATATTTCGAATCACGTGATGGGTATTCCCCCGTTAGCCGTTATTTTAAAACATCTGAATATTTTTGAAGTTGCAAAAACATTTCGTGCCAATTTATTTGGCTCCACGAGGAGTTCCGATCTTGAAATTTGAAATTTTTAAATGTGAAAAACATTGATCGACTCGACATGATTCAGTTAAAATGTCTTGCGTGATATGAAAACGAGATCTAGTATAACAAATACATGTACATTTAATTCGTAATCCATATTTAGACCACAAAGCCCCTTAAATTCCGTGGGATCATGCCTTTAAAGCTCTAGATCAACCTATAGCTACATTAATTTCTAGAGTTCGTTCGTTGTTAGTTTGTATGTGTAACTGGTTGTAGAGCAATGTTTCAGATATCAAACAGCAACATTAATTACCGATTTGTCACATAGCAGCTAGATACCACGATATTATATATATATATATTTTTATTAACTTTGAGCTTTACAGCTCATCAGTATATATAAAACATATACATAAAACTGACAGCTGTATATTACTACACACATATGACTGAAAGAAAAGAATATGTTCAAGACTATTAAAAATTACCGTATATTACACAGCAAAAATAGCCAAGTTTAACGTACGTCCATGGACGTAATTCTTTCATGTAAATGGGCGGACGTATGTATAACGTACATTAAAAAAAAAAAAAAAACGTGGTCTCCACGTTATTCGTCCGGCGTTATAAATCCAACCGAGAGACCACCGGTATATGACTTGATTTCAGTAAGGAGAGGATCACCCCACAGTAGGTCAGTAGGACCTGGGAGGACAAGGGGGTGTCAGCTCCTCCATTTTTTCGACAGTTTTTATTTCGGATATAGATTCGCGATTTCGTACAACACATTGTTTGACACATAGAAATGAGTCACCCCTCCCCCACCCCCACTTTGAAAAATCCACTTTTAAAATCCGTTCTACGGTCCTAGTATTGAACGACTGCTCATTTGGGCTTCAGATCGTAGACCGAACCATTACCAATCATGACAAAAGAGCTTCTAGCGGAGAATTTCTCCCTAACTGTCAATCCCAATTTGGGAAACAGTACTCTAACTATTATGTCTAACCAGCACACAGAATCATCAAGAATTGTATCACGATAATTTCATTTTCAGAAATGAATATCCAAATACGGCGGCCATATTGCTGCGGGAATTCCCTGGTGATGGTTATTAATGGAGTCGGAGAAGTCTAAGTAAGGAGCGCACTGGAGTTTTGATGGCTTTAATTCAATCAGTTCTCCATTACGCTGATAGCCGATGCTTTTCTCGCTGCAAAATTATGCAAATTTATGTAATGAGAAAACAATCGATGCGACGTGAGCATCAACACTACCCAGGGGAAATACTCCGAGATTTAACTGCACTCAACCAACGCCTACTGACGATGCGGCCATTATCAACATTAATATTTTAGTTTGTTGAAAATTGACCTCTAGTGACTTTTTTCTGATGTTTGATTAAATAATCTTTAAGCATTTTTATCCATAAAATTTTACGTTTAAAATTTTATATTAATTTCAAAATTTAACAAATTAAAACATAAAACTGCATAAATGTTAAATGACGATTTTTTTTAAAATTATTATTATCATTTAAAAATTTTTTTAAATCAAATTAAGTAATCCTGTTTTGTCAGCTAAAATTATGTTTGTTTGTTTGGACTGTAATAATTATAAGCAAAGTAAATGATTATAAACGATAAGTTAATATAAAATAAACTCCCGAGTAAAAACTACATTCAAATCTAGATGTAAAGACAACAGAATTTCACGTGTAGTATATAACTGACAAAGATAATAATTTTGCACTAGAAGTAAATGAAGGCATGTCTTGGTGAATGACTACAATTAGACTTCCTCTCAAATTGTAATAAAATAAACAAAATATTCAAGCGCTAATCGTCTTTAAGAAACTAAAATCAAAGCTATATCCATAAATACTACTAGGTTTGAATATTTTGAAATAAATTTTAATATCAATTCCATTATTTTTATAATGTAAAAATTAAATAAAAATTAAATGGAAATACATGATTTTATGCAAAGATGGAAAAAAAAAATACGAAGAAACACCAAACATTTATGATAAGCCTGTTTAATGCACCTTTTAGAGAAAATCAAAAATTGAAAACAAATTTAGTAATTTATTTTGTCACAATTTTGGTTCGAACAAAAACATAATTTGATAGAAGATAAAAAAACACAAAACTACAACAACAAAACAAAAAACAAAACATGCATGAATTCAGTGCCTCATCACAGCCACTTAGAAATGTATCCGCTCGATAGCAGTAATATTTCCTTATAGACTACTGACAAGATTAAAATGTATGAAATAGCTCCACCGAACGAATAATGACTTGGAACTGGCACAAACACAACTAAATCGACGTTTCATTTAATACTGTATTCACCACTAAGATCAAGAGAACGTGTTCAAAAAGTTTAGCTATTTTGTTATTAATTGTTAAAAAATATTGTTTTTATTAAATATTTCTGTTATTTTTATTTCAAAACCGTGTAATGAAACTTGTTTGTTAGGTTTTTGTTTTTATTAATTGATAGTCTTGCAAACAATAGTAAATTGTATGTCATACTGAATTGGACATCTTGTTGAATGTTGATGTCTATCTTATTGGATTAATCCCAGATTACGCCCCCAGGCGGCACGCACGAGCGAACCTTTGACCTGTACCGTCTCGTGCCTAAACATGTGGTACCAAGCATGTTATCTACTATATTATAGTGAGTTACATCCAGGGGCGGATCAAAACATCAACACAGATAGATTTCCACAACCATCAGCCAAGTGTCTTGTTCAAATATGTTTTGTTTTTGTATATAAACACACACACACACACACACACACACACACACACACACACACACACACACACACACACACACGCATGCACGCACGGACGCTCGCATGTACGTACTCGCACGCACGCATACACGAATACGCAAGCAAGCACGCACGTACGCACGCACACACACGCACGTACACACACACAAAACGGTGATAAATTGTGTTTTGAGTTAAATACGTTTAATTGTTGGATTGCACATCAGTCTACAAGTAAGACGTCCCTATTGACCTTGACCCATTTAAATGTAATTTTAATATAGTCCTTTAAGAAAGATATATGTTTTCAGTAATTAATATAAAATACAGTTGAATATTTGTTTTTACAAGTAAAACATGCAAATTGTCTATGCGTTGATATATTGACCCAGTCTTTGTACCGTTATTGCTATAATTAGTATAAAAACTGAATCCATTGTTCATGTGCATGTTATGACTTGTCGGCATGCACGAAAACGTGTTTAAGGTTACATTGCTAAAATATTAATGATCAACATATAAATATTTTGTAGCTGGAAGGTAATCAACTAATTATACTTTAAAAAAATGCTATTCCTATGCCTCTTCTGATATTTTTAGAAATTGTACAATATGTTTTACGACATAGAAATAACATTGAAATGCATACAAAAATCTATGGTGGTGTGTAACCTACGTCGTTCCCGCCCCTATATCCATCTCTGACTTAGTGACTGATCAGCATGTACAGGCAATGATCCAATCATCAATCTTGTACAAATGTGATGTGAATTTTCAAATAACTTATAAAATGTATGACGTAAGACACGTCACTATGGTTACGAGCGATTACAAATATACGTCAGTGTTAGTTCGGACAGATGTCTTAATGCCTAATACGATATGCCCGGTTAATCGATGACCACCTGTTGAATTAGCCGGGCCGCCGGAACGATTGTGACATTGGCGTGGCGGACCAGCGATATTGTGGGCTAGTGGTACGGGGTCATGCTCCCCCGGGAAATTTTGAAATATAGATACTGGTAAAACGATTTTAATGGTTTCTGGACAAATGATTATTTATGACGTAATAACAGATGATTATATTGATATTATGATAACAATTCTCCATAACGTAATAATTATAAATTTGGAATATTATTAAAAAAATTGTTTACATTTTATATGCAGTATTAAAATTATAATGGTTTCTGGATAAATGATTGGAGCCATGATTAGTTATGACGTAATAAAGTAAACAAATAATTATATTGACATTATAATAACAATTTAGTTATTATAAGTCATAACATTTTCTCCATAACGTAATAATTATAAATTTGGAATATTATTTAAAACATTTTTTACATTTTATATACAGTATTAAAATTATAATGAGTGTAATGTTTTATTCTTTATTCACATTTAATAACTCTTAGACAAACAACTATTCAAGTAAAGTTTATATTTAGTTAATGAGTTGATTACTTATATTAAGCAGAATAATTTAAAATAATTATCAATTTTCAATGTTTTATTATATAATTTGAAGTGAAATATAGCAGATTAAGGATGTAAAAGTGAAACATTCACAATGAACATAAAGGCCTATATTTTTACTCTTCCTGTGTGGTGTGTCTAGAAGTTGTATTTGTCTTAAACCATCAATACATTACCGTATTGTTACAAACATTTAAATAATATTACCAAGCGGTTCAGTGCGTATTTCATTTAAAAACTGTATTAAATATCAATTAAATAACCAATTTATTGTAGATTTGTATAATAAGACCTCGATACTGTCTGTTGCCGTGTCGCCATGTCGCGTCATACATTCATCACATAAAGAATTAACAGGTCGCGCGACAACCGCGGCTCTTTTCATAAAACAATTAACATTGTCGAGTAGATGTATTAACGGGTAAACTGATTATTTGTAATAAATTATTAAAATTCCGTTTCATCTAAATGTTTCATTACTGGTTTGTACTTTGATCTGGTTATAAATATATATCTGACAAAAACTGTTAGGCAATTTGACAAAATTCGCTCTCAGAAGAAAAACATTGATTTATTATTTATTTATATCAGTTGAATTGAAAACTAAATTTAAAACAGCATTCATAGTAAATTAATTTATATTCATTCTATAATGAATATTATTTTTGCTCAGTGTTTTGGTTGAGTATATAATTAGTAAATATGAGTCATACTTTTGAAAAAGAAAAACACAAAGAAAAATTTAAGCCAAGATTAAAAAAAAAAAAATAACGCACTTGGCAATAAAAATATAATATAGATGAAAAGTCAAATTTAAATAAATTTGATTTACGTTTATTTTTGTTTATTTTTATTTTTACATACACTCACATACACATGAACACACACGCACGCACATATACAGACGCACACACGCACACACGCATACACATATACACACGCACGCAAGCAAGCACACACGCACGTACACACAACTGCTATAGGGATTAAATTATCACTCTTACCACTTCCATCACCAACTACAATAATAACAAAGTTGGAATACAGTGAAAATAACATTTGGTCCAATATATATTAAGATGATTAGCCTTTGTTGGCAACATTTATTTAGATCAAATTTCTCTTATATATTGATCTTGCTGACTGGATGTTGACCTCGAGTAGACATCAAGCAGTTCTTGCTGAGTGAGGTGTGGCACTACTGGAATACAACAGTATGTAGCCAAATCCTTACTGGATGTTGACCTCGAGTAGGCATCAAGCAGTTCTTGCTGAGTGAGGTGTGGCACTACTGGAATACAACAGTATGTAGCCAAATCATTACTGGATGAATTTGGTAAAACGAGCATAATTTTAGCATTTTGATTTTTTATAAAAGTAGCATTGCTTGCATAATTGGCATATTTTAAATTCTTTTGAAGGGAATGTTATCAGAGTCATAACTTGCATAGTGTCTAACATTGATTATTTTCAAGTTCTGTCCATGGTTCAGTCTATTTTCATTCGTCTGGGGAAGGTGGAAGGTTACCGTAATATTGCATCATATTAAATGTTATACTAACAAGGTACATTTTGATACATTTAAATCACCGCTTCTAGTATGGAATTAAATGCAGTTGTGTTTTATCAGAGCAAGTGTGTAACTCAAGATAAAGAAGATATTATGCTTTATCAACAATAAATACATAATTTTAGACTTTTTTATTTAAAAAAAAGTAGTATAATTTTCAAAAACGGGCTTAATTTTAATCATAATTTGCGAAAAATAATCGAGCTCTACTAGTAGCATAATATGCTACATTTAATATTATTATTATTATGTTCTTCTTCTTCTTATATATTATATTATATTATTATTATTATTATTATCATTATATTATATTTATTATATTATATATTATTATTATTATTATTAATATTATTATTATATTTTATTTATTATTATTTTTATTTTATGAAGCGTGGGAACAATTATGCTATAAAGTTATTTTACGACAACACAAATCGACTGTTCGTGTCGACATCACCTGTACTTGGCTCGCATCCCAGACAGACTGACACCACGCCATGACAGATAGACAAATGTAATTTTGATCTCCATCCAAAACATACTGCAGAAAACAATTGCTTTAATTATATTTTGCTCAAGTGCCGGTACATCGTGACATGGTGAATTACGAGACGTCAACAGACCACTTGCCCGTTGGTCATCTGTCGGACAAAGGCTATCGTGGAGTGGACACGATTATTTCATCTGAAGAGCACTGCATCTCCGTGCAGACACCGAGACAGGCTGCATAACATTCACAAAATTAAATTCCTCATTATGAATCAACGATAAACATTTACTCATTTTCATTTATAGAAAATGTCTATAGAAACAATACTTTTAAAGATAATTGTTTTTTGATTTTAATTAAAATCTATTTTTAAAAAGCCGTCTCGATTGTTAGTAGAGTGAACCCAAATGACTGAACTCTCGAAAAAATAAATAATTATTTATCGTGGTTTTTGTTTCTTGCAATACTATACTAATTATAGTACTGCAAGAAACAAAAAACACGATGAACTTTAATTGCTGAAAATAGTGGAAGAGGTGTTTATCATGATGTAAAAAAGGTACAGGTAGAAACGGTATAGGTAAAAAAGGTACACAAAATGGCATAGATAGATAAAAAAGGTAATAACATGTATTTCTTTTAATTGAATAAAATAATTATTATTTGAATTCTCTCGCATATCATCATACGACTAATGGGAACAGACTATCAGTCATGTGTCAGTTCAGATGTATTTGACTTAAACAGGGTTACATTTCTTTGAAATATATACTTTCTCAAATGTTTCAATTTTGATCCACCATGAATTTAATAAATAAAACAATGTTAGTAAACAATTTGATTATTGTTTCTATTTGTTATTGCCCGTTCACAATAAGCATTATTAAGTAAGTTATCGCCATTGCTGGCACCTTTAAATTAGTAAAAATATATGAATGTAGGACGTTTTGGCCATGGACGTTTCGGCCTAGGATGTTTCGGCCTAGGACATTTCGGACTGGGACGTTTCGGCCTGCCCTTTTTTCAGAGAAGGACAAAACGTCCCAGTCAACCATAAAAAAGCAAATCATTAACTTATTGGCATGAAATTTGTAGAATGAGAAAATGTGAAATTCATTGTAATTTTAAAACATTTATTTACTGGCACGATAAAGGTATTTGCACAATATTTATTACAAACGCATTTTGTACTTGGTAAGACTAATTGTTTCAACAACTGAAATATTAAAAAGAAAATACTAATATGGTATGTTCATAAAGAAGACCAAAATGTGATTTGAATATCTGACCAACCGACCGAGGAGGTAAAGATAATAAAAAAGAAAGAAAGAGAAACTAGCTCCTTGTATCAAAGGATATTAATAATAATTGTAATTCTGCAAGGTGAACTCTTCATCCTCCTTATACGTGACATAATATCAAAGGATATACTTCTATTCTTGATTTATTAAATGATTGATGAATACATAAACAGAATATCAAAGAATATATATATAATTGATATTAAGCACTTTAAGGAGTATTAAGACTCTTACATATAATAGCTGTATCAGTCTATTGAAGGGTTTTTTTCCAGGTAGAAACCTCTATGAACATTATTTGTAATTATAAAATGGGTTATTAAACATTTTGATTGTTATTTCCATGAAATGATCTTTTTTGACTCACATGGCCAAAACGTCCTCCCCTGAAAACAAACCCTGGCCAAAACGTCCTAGTCCGAAACGTCTATGGTCGAAACGTCCTAGTCCGAAACGTCTATGGCCGAAACGTCCTAGGCCGAAACGTCTATTGCCGAAACGTCTATTGCCGAAACGTCCTAGGCCGAAACGTCTATGGCCGAAACGTCTATGGCCGAAACGTCCTAGGCCGAAACATCTATGGTCGAAACGTCTATGGCCGAAACGTCGGTGCACCGTCATGAATCTAATGATGAAACATAGGACATCTAAACTGTGTAGTCTCTCTCAACTCATATTGCTCAAATACAACCTTATATTTAATATCGCTACCAAAAAAAGAGCACTATATTAAACTTGAAACTAAAAGAAGCTATGCGAAGAAAGAAAATTATAATTTATGATTTAAAAGAAAATACATTATCATAATTTATACATTTTTTGGTACATACATTAGGATTTCGTAAACATCCTAAATTCATAATTTATGATGTTTAAGCTTTATTATTCATGGTTTTATGATATAATTGATTGATGTGCTGTTCTCTAGCTACACAGAAAGTTTCCAATGGGAGTGGGTATTATTCATACCTGTTATTTTCTTTTGAATCAAGCAGTAAAAACAATGACATAACAAAGCCGTAAGTAAAGTTTGTTTTATTTAACGACACCTCTAGAGCACGTTGATTATCTTATCTTCAGCTATTGGACATCAATCATATGTTCATTCTTATTAAAATGTATTTTAGAGGAAATCCACTACAGCCACATAGGCTACTCATTCCGATAAGCAGCAAGTGGTCTTTTATATGCACCGTCCCATAGACAACACAGCACATACCACGGTCTTTGATGAACCAGTTTTGGACCACTGGTTGGAACGGAAAATGGCCCAAGCTGGAAACGAGTCCACTGAGAAGGATCGATCCGATGACCAACCGGTTCACAGGCAGACACGCTACCGTCAACTACTGTGTACTTTACGTTAATGTTTGAACATATACAGCATATATTCATGCTAAATGCTGGAGCAGAAGGAATATTATTAGACATAAAGTGAAAATACCCTCCACAGCATGTACCCCGTACACTTCGTGATCAAGCATTCTCTGTCCCCACGTTGTTAAAATCCTAGATCGGCCAAGTCAGAGTAGTTCGTACAATGCACTTATCAATACCTTTTTACTTTCTTTAGACCTCCTTTGATACATTTGATCTATAACATCTTAAAATGATGTTAATAATTACTTTTCTTTTGATCAAAGCGCACTGTCGATAACCTGGTGAGTGCGAGTAAAAGGCGTCGCTATGGAAACGAGATAGGGGCGACAGCCACCAGATGGACTGGGTTTGCCGGCAGGTGGTTGGTGGTCGTAAGAAGGAGCCAGAGAGAGAAAAAAAACACGGCTTTGAAGTCTACTGGTCGGCTGTATTATGAAGACACGACAATAACGAGCTACAAAGAGTGTTTAGCGAACATATTTAAAATATTGACACCCGTCTGCTACAGTAGACTGGCGCCCTGGTTGACACGACGCCAGCCCGCCATGCAGCCAGTCAAGCTTCCAGCCAGTCAGTGAGCGCAGACTGTGATCTTTCAGTGATAAAGCGGCATTCCCCTCTGTAATTCACTCTCCGTCTGCCCGTTCTCTACCCTCATTTATGAGCACTTATTCCTCTATAGTTAACATCTTCATTAGCTCCTCTGACTGACACCACAAGCAAGGTGGCTGTTACTTGTCACACGTCTCAGATTCTTTAAAATAAACCACGCACGTGGCACAAATGCTTTTGCTTTAGGCTTCTCATATAGATCTATCAATGCTATTTTTCTTTTAATACAGGGTAGAAATAATGCCGTGTACTATGTTCTTGTCGTATTATTCTCGGCTTCTGTCGCCCTGTACTCGGTTCTTGTCGTGTTATACTCGGCTTGCGTCGTCGTGTACTCGGCTTCTGTCGCCGTGTACTCGGTTCTTGTCGTGTTATACTCGGCTTCTGTCGCCGTGTACTCGGTTCTTGTCGTGTTATACTCGGCTTCTGTTGCCGTGTACTCGGTTCTTGTCGTATTATACTCGGGTTCTGTCGCCGTGTACTTGGTTCTTGTCGTATTATACTCGGCTTCTGCCGCCGTGTACTTGGTTCTTGTCGTGTTATACTGAGCTTCTGTCGCCGTGTACTAGGTTCTTGTCGTGTTATACTCAGCTTCTGTCGCTGTGTACTCGGTTCTTGTCGTGTTATACTCGGCTTCTGTCGCCGTGTACTCGGTTCTTGTCGTGTTATACTCAGCTTCTGTCGCCGTGTACTCGGTTCTTGTGTTATACTCTGCTTCTGTCGCCGTGTACTCTGTTCTTGTGTTATACTCGACTTCTCTCGCCCTGTACTCGGTTCTTGTCGTGTTATACCCGGCTTCTATATTATACGCGACTCTTGTCGCAATGTACTCGGCTCTTGTCGCCACCTACTCGGTTCTTGTGATATTATGCTCGGCTCTTGTCGCCGTGTATTCGGTTCTTGTCATATTATAATCGACTGTTGCCATCATGTACTCGGTTTCTTGTCGCGTCTTATCGGTTCTTGCCTAATTATATTCGGCTTTTGTCGCTATGTACTCGGTTCTTGTCGAATCTACTCGGTTTTAATAATGTAATGGACACTTGTCATTCTGTACTGAGATTTTGTCATTCGAAACTGCTCTTATAATTCTGTGGTTGCTAAATGCAGGTTTGCTGGCGTCCGTGTCATTTTAAACTCGGCTCTCGTCGTCCATTACTTGGGTTTAGCCGCCGAGATCATCTGACAAATGAGACGATTTAGATATGGAAAACCAATTACGACAAATACAATATTTGTGAAGGATTTATGATTTTCAATTCGTGCTGTCAGGTATGTTTGCGCTGAAGCATTGATCGCCTGTGTTCAAACATGGTCTTTATGACAGCTGGCAGACCTAGCGGGGACGTGTTATCATCTGCGCAGACAGAACAGGCATGTACGTCACTTTTACGATTTGCTCTCAGCCCTCGAGATTTCACCTGACATGTTCACGACTCTCTCAGCTGCTTTGATGTCGGTAACATTCTAGGAATAATCTCGCAGTATAATGCTTAGAATTAGCGCCGGAGTTTTCTCAATAAACCTGTGAGATGTAAGTCAGAGACTCCGTCATAAAGTTGTCAGCTCTGAGTCATGCAGTCATTTATGAATGGATTTTGGAGATAAAGTGATTTGAAAATTGTCTATCTTTATTAGATAAAGTGATTTGAAAATTGTCTATCTTTATTCATAGTTTTCTATTCACACGCCACCAACATTCTGCGGCATAGTACACACGATCTATTGAGATTTGTGATCACATATTAAACCAGGTGCGTCAATCTTGGATGGATGGGGTGAGGGAGACACACACACACCCACGTTTTGAACGTGGGAGGTGCCTATAATATTATAATTATCCCCTCCCCCCTCCCCCCGGCTTCAACGCTTCTGACTTAACCATGTGGTCTTAATGCAAATATACCGAAGTACAGAAAGGGTCTATAATGGCGTTAATCCTGAGGGTGGATGGGACGTACGCTTTTTAGACTGGGGGATGCTCCGTCTCCCCCCCCCCCATATCCAGGAAGCTATTTTTGACCTTGTCTTAAACAGAGCAGTTTATAACTGACAGATTTACTATGCACCTAACTTAAAGACTATTTTTACATATTTTTATGATGACCCAGACTGTTCTAAAATGCACGAGGAAAATGCATAACACACCGGATCTATGACATGATAGTGAATACACAATTCATACACAATAATACAATTAACTGTCGTTAAGTTAATAACTGAGATTGAAATACGTTTTATTAATTATAAAATACGATGGACCACCAAGAAAAGGAGCCATGATCAAACAAAGGGGTGAGGGATAGTACTTTATTTAATGGTAATAGCTGATGACAGAGTAAACCAAATACCGGATTTACCACACTAATTGTGCAATAAAAACGAGATTACTTGTCAGTTGTAATAGAACTGAAAATAGCACAGATGTTTCGTCTAGTTTTAAATTAAGAGTCATGTTTTGCGTTCTGTGATATCCTGTGAGTATGCGACATTTGTTTGTACTCGCTGATCTCCTGCGAGTATATAGTATGTTTTTAATAATGCTATCTTGTATATGACACGTTTTCAATGTAGTGGTATTCTATATATGATGTTTTGAATGTAGTATATATAGATGAAGAAAAAGTTAAGCACACCCTAAACAATTCCCTATGGCTAATGAACACAGAGATGACATGACATTACTGACAAAAGGAGCTCGACTATACACATGTCATTTGGTAGAACAACCATTTGTATAGTTGAGCTCCTTTTGTCAATAATGTCATGCCATCTCTTTGTTCATTAGTCATCGCGAAATAGTTGGGTGTGCTTAACTTTTCCCTTTGTGTATACGTGTGTGTATTGATATCATTTCAGTATCTGACAATGCTTTTTTAACTCTATAGTCATGTTTTGCACATTGTTGCATCACGCCAGTGAATACTATTGTATCCTGATATTATTTGATATCATTTTGCATAAAGTGGCGTATACATGTTTTACATCCTACCAGTTTACGGAATGCTTTACGCGCAGTGGTTTCCTATGATTATTTAACAGATTTTTCATGGCGTATGTTTCGTGCGTTGTTACATCGTGTTGGTATATTTATTTTCTGTTCCAACCAGTGGTCCACAACTGGTTCATCTAAGCCGTGGTGTGTGCTGTCCTGTCTGTGAGACGGTGCATATAAAATACCTCTTGCTGCTTATCGGAAAGACTAGCCTATGTGGCTGGAGCGGGTTTCCTCTAAACATATGTCAGAATGACCATATGATAGCCGATGATGAGATAAAAATCAATATGCTCTAGAGGCGTCGTTAAATAAAACAAACTTTACTTTACTTGTGTTGGTATGATGAAAGTTTCACGATTAGCATGTGATATCAGGTGAATGTCAAATATATTTTGCTTGGGGTGGCGTATGCATGGAGTGGCGTATGCTTGGAGTGGCGTATGCTTGGAGTGGCGTATGCTTGGAGTGGCGTATGCTTTGCGCGTTGTTATATCGTGTTGGCACGATGGATGTTTCACAAGTAGTTGTTGCATCCTGTGGAGAAACACTCTTCCTGGATTGATTACAATTTGTTAAGATAATCATTGATTATCGCACGAACGCCAGATAGTACTTGTAGGTTTAATACCCAGCAGAGCGGCATCTACTACAGATTGTCTGGATATGTCGTTCTTGACACATCGGAAGCCTGGCAAGCCTAAGCTAATTTAGCAAGATAAATCAGTCTCGTGCGCTTATCAAGAGCTTATCAATTTCTCGACGACTGAGGTAATTTGAGGCGTAATGGGGCATTAGAAGAGGCTGATTGCTCAGATTCAGGGAAATGCTCGCCATATTGTGAGCTGTGGAGACGCATAGTGTGATCCTGTCCCCCCCTAACATGTTTAACACAGCGCTGAGGTAATAATTAGCACTTCCATTCACACGCTGGCCCACGTCCGTCCATGTTTGGATGTGGCCAAATTACAGTGAAAATCTGAATGGCAGTGCAACAGATAAAACTAGGCAAGATCTTACGGAGGGGTTAATTAAAATGGCGTCGATGTTCTTCCGTGCGGGCGCATTTTGTGAAACTCAAGATTTCACTCTGAATGCCAGGACACTGTTCCAACATTCCAATCACGATATGCGGAATTCTAAGCGATATTTTAAATATTCGAGAACTATAATCCATAGTAGGCACGTAGCTGAGAGTGTAGATTCCACACTTTGATGGAATTTGTGGAATCTATACATCAAGTTGATGAAGAAACGTATCAATAGTTTGTCCACTTCCGTAATAATTATACAGAAGGCACGTGAAGTTATGAAGTAAAATGAAATCTAGCAGTTATTGTTGAGTTCACGTTCTCCCTTCATAGATTACACAGCACCATAGGCACAAATTAAAAATGAACGAATGAAAGAGAAAAAATGAAAGAATGCACCAACAAATGAACAGGAGTTTTATTTTTATTCGCAACTCCGAAAAAAAGGTTACCTCTGGAATTAACAAGGCTTGATTATATAGAAAGTCCAAGATTTGAACGTCCCATTAAAATAAAATGTTAATTTCTATTGGAAGTGAACATATTTGAATTTTCAACTGAAATAGCATTTCTATTTCAACCGAAATTGAACAAATTGTATTTGAACTTTTCATTAAAATAGCATTTCTATTTGAACTGAAATTGAACAAATTTTATTTGAACTTTCCACTAAAATAGCATTTCTATTTGAACTGAAATTGAACAAATTGTATTTGAACTTTCCACTGAAATAACATTTTGATTTGTACTGAAAGCGAACAAACTGAAAACATGATCCTCAGAAATATACAGATTTGAACAGTGTTTTTACAAAACTCGTTAAATCCAAAGTCTGTATAAATAAAGATAATTACATAAAATTCATGTTTGATTTACTGTTAGACTATTAGGACAAAAGGTACAAACAGTTCTATGGTTGTAGCAGAATTTTCTTCTACATGGAATGACGTCACATTGATTTAGCAAGCTTTCTGGAGAAAAAAACCTCTTCAGTTTGCAAACAGAAAAATGTAATGCTATTGGCGATCCAGTTTATAAATTTCAAATAATTGTTTTCAAATTTATCATGTTTACTGAAATATCGTTTTCAGATTTATCATGTTTACTGAAATATCGTCGTTTTCAGATTTATCATGTTTACTGAAATATCGTTTTCAGATTTATCATGTTTACTGAAATATCGTTTTCAGATTTATCATGTTTACTGAAACATCGTTTTCAAATTTATCACGTTTACTGAAATATCGTTTTCTTCTTTCATTATAGGGCAGGTAAATGGGGAAGCCATGTTCATCTTTAATATGTCATCAATTTCACAGACTGAGAAAGTGTTGAGTGCGGAGGTACATTTACATAAACGTAAATCAAAACGCTGGCACAGACGGATGGACGTCGACGTGCTGCTGTACGAGGTAGCTCCGCACTACCTGAGTGAGATTGGAAAGATAACAATGCGTGACTCGGCGCACGGCTGGCAGTGGTACTCTGTGACTAACGCCGTACTGAGCTGTGTAGCCACTGGTCGCTTTCATCCACATCTTCTTGCCCTCACCTTCAAGGCGGAGAAAGCAGACGGCAAAGTGAGGACAGTCGCGCTAAAGAAGTTTGTGCGTCACCACTCAATGCCGTTTCTTATTGTGTATTCCAACGAGACGGAAAATGTAAATCTCGACCAACTGGATAAATTAGCTGAGAAAATAAAACTACAAAATATGGCGAAACATTCGATGAATTCTTTGGATAATACTTTCGTTAAGGGCAGCAGCACGCAACAGAAAAATAAAGATCCATCTCTACGATCCAAGAGATCCATCTTTACCAATGAGATTCCCGAGGATCCAGCGGATTACGATAAGTTTCACTACAGGTTCAACATTCCACAAACTCACCCCGGCATCTTACAGGCCAGGAAGGAGTCGAGGACTAGGATAAGAGATTCTCAACTCATTCCATATCCGGCAGAAAAGAGAAAGCGGAAACGGAAACATCGTCGCCGGAACCGGAAGAAAGGTCGTAAAAATAGTAAACGTCTCAAGTTTCCAGACGAGTGGGATGATATCCGAGAAAACTTGGCTACTTTAAACAACAACCCAAGTGATTTGTGTGGAAAGAGAAAACTGATTGTGGATTTTGCCGATATAGGTTGGGGGGAATGGATAATATCCCCCAAATCGTTCGAAGCGCATTTCTGTGCCGGAAGTTGTCCATTTCCTTTAACAAAGGTGAGTTCTAGAGTGTACTATTTTCCTTGGAGCAAATCAACCTTCTCGTGTTAGTTCAGTGTTTTGTTACTAACAGGTCACGTGAACAATCCAAATAGTGCACACACAAAGAAAATAATTATATAGGTTTACGTGACATATAAACTAATGTATATAACTCCGTATCATATCTGTTCTAAACCATCTGTCTAAAATTGATTCTGTGGAATGATTTACAAATAATTATTTTCTTAATATTTCTCTTAGTATTACCCATGGGGGGAATTCGCTTCCTGAAAGTGGGGATGGGGCGGAGACGGGGATCTTCCTGAAAGTGGGGAGGATGGAGCCGGGTGAAAGCATGCCCCATCCCCTAATTATTTTGTTGTTGAAAATTCAAGGTTTTTTAAATGCCTTTTAGGGCTAAAACCTTCAAACTATAATAGACCACCTGTGTACTTCATTATATCTGCGCTAAGACCACATGGCTAAGTGTTACATTGATTTCATAAAGAGAGATACAGGGAAAGATTATTATTTAGGCATTTTAATTTCAATGTTTCCAAGCAAACAGTAGGGGAATAATTATATAAGCATCCACCTTGTCCAAAATGTGGGTGTGGGATGTGTAATCCACCCTACCCGGGATTTACGCCCATGATATTACCTGAATTTATATTAAAGACGTTGATCCTAGTTTTATGAAGACTGCCACCAGTTTTAGATATTTAAACGTATTTTCAGGTTTTATGACGACTGCAACCAATTTTAGACATAACGTATTTTCTGAGAGTATTGACTTCTTCGCCGTAAAAATATATCACCCATTTAAGAAAATTTAAGTAATGTTTAAAACGTAAAAATAAACTACATGTACATTAGAATTTCGTAGAAAATATGTTATAGTTCAGTTATTCAGGTAAAAACAAGATATATTAATAGAAAATACATTAAAATTCAGCTAACCCGGTGGCAGTCTTCATAAAAATAAGTAAGTACCTTGAATAATTTATTCACTTTTTATCTACCCAATAATCCAATATCAGACTCAGTGCATAACAACTAATTAATTATTAATCATGTTCTGTGTCATACTCACTTATCAACTCAATATCAACACTAGACTCAATGCATATCAAAGTAAATATTTTTATATATGGCCTTAGTCATATTCACTTATCTACTCAATATCAACACTAGACTCAATGTATATCAAAGTAAATATTTTTATATATGGCCTTAGTCATATTCACTTTTCTACTCAATATCAATACTAGACTCAATGTATATCAAGTAAATATTTTTATATATGGCCTTAGTCATATTCACTTATCTACTCAATATCAACTCTAGACTCTATGCATATCAAAGTAAATATGTTTTTACACACATCCTTAGAGTCGTATTCAGTTATCTCGGAGTAAAGTGTTTGTCATTTACCATACAAGTCAACTGATACGATTGGAATGTACCTGGCCGTCTTTCAGTTGAACACTGGTGCCAGAAAATTGTGTTTTTATATCACTTTTGTTCGGGCCATTACGTATTTGATTTACTGACAGCTTCATACGAGCATTAAGTTTTTATTGCCACGCAGACGCTGTGGAGCGAGCCGTGCTATTAATACCCTCGACAGTTCCACCAAAAATATTACAATCCATTCCCGACTTCTGATCTGTTAGTCAACCTTTTTACCATAACGTCATTAATTTACTGAGCGCTGTTGCATGTCGGGTAATGATAAAACAACCAATGATCAGATTTAATTAGGCGGAAATTATAGTCTCGTTATTTTAAGACGTAAAAGGCCATTACTTGTCTATGAAATTGCTCCATTAACAAATTGTTTTTTGGTCGCCATGGTGATAACAGTTTACTGACGGTCATACATCAAGCGAGCAGGTTTTTGATCTGGTGTTCTCGTATCTCGTATAACAACGGGAAAGTAATCTGGTCTAATGAGAATTATAAATCACAAAATAAGTGGCTTGTGGTTTATGGTTTTCTTTCATCTTTTGTTCTTCGCCAATTTATGATGTCGGTATCATGGCAAGAGCGGCACTTCATATTATTTTATTTTTTGTCATAGTGCAGTTTAAATAGCTTTATAGAAAGTCATCAATTAACGCTTTTCAGTTGATTTGAGTTTTGGATATATTATGTTTTTACAATCTTAAGCGACATGAGGAGTTATCCATTTTTTTTTCCATCATTTCGACGAGCGTTAAAAACGTATTTTTTTGGGGGGGGGGGGGTTAAAGGGGACATGTATGCTTCTCTAAATAATAAAAATGACGATAATACTGTCTAGGAAATCATCTTTGTTTTGTACACTTTTGGAGGGTGGAGAGAGAGTGAGGAAAAAAGTACATTTTGTACTCTCGTGAAAATGATGAAAAACAATGGCTGACCCCTGAGTATCTCCGTACAAAGGGCATATAGGAAAAATCTTAGAAAGGGCATATAGGAAAAATCTTAGTGTGTCAAAATGGTACCCTACCAGGAGTTCGCAACAAATGAACGTCTTCTGCGTTTCTTTTTTCCTCTAATAAACACAGCCCTTCGCCCTTCCCTCTAGCATATTAATATTTTCTAATCATAGTCCGACCTCGTTATTAATTAATTATTGTTATTACCGAATCAAATAATATTGTGAAAAAAACAACAAACAAACAAACAAAACAAAAAAACCCAAAACAATACCAAAAATTTGCTAGCAAGTTAAAAAAAAAACACAAAAAAAAACAATATATATATATTTAGCAAGAATTTAGTACATACATATATTTTATAAATATTGCATAATGAAGGATACAATATTATAAATGGGAAACGTATTTAGGATGACCAAAGCAACAACAGCCGGAAAACAAGAATCTCTGTACAACATACCCAAGGTTTTATTTTGTTGGAAGATTTAACATGTTATTAAGACATTAAAATTGTAATTGTATACATTTTTCTTTGCACTGCTTTCTTATGTAAATATATTGCCATAAATATGTGATTATAAACTTCTTTCTTCTGTGTAAATATATTTTTTTGAAATACGTGATTACGAATAGGTTTCTACTCTGTAAATAAATTAACATAAACAAATGTTTATAAGATTCGTTTCTTCTGTGTAAATGAATGGATGGGACTTGAAAGATTTACATTCACCGAGAATAATATATAACCGTATAACAGCTTGAATTATCTATTTCAATGTCACTGCCACGTTTGGACAAGAAAAATGTGCACCGCCAATTTGCGCTCTATGATAAATGTGTACCCGGTAGGAAGAGCTGCCCACTGCGTCACAGCGCGTGCCGTTGTCGCGTAGCAATCAGATTGCGCCACAGAGACACGCGCTAGATCTAGTCATATTCAGTAATAAACAAAAATAAATGAATGAATGAATTTAAAAATCTGATTACACCAACTTTGAGTTCAGCTGACCTCACAAATAACAGTTATCTTTTAGAAATGCAGATTTGAAATGATTTGCGCATTTTATTAGTCACCTTTAGATCTTATTTTACCTGTTTCTTTTTTCCCATGGCTATTATGCTGAAATATTAATTAAAGTTCTATATGTATTATTAATTAATTTTTCCAGCGATATATAAAATTGAAAGTAAGTCATTAATATTAATACAATTATAAAATAATAATAATAATAACAATCATCAACAATAAAAATAATAACAATAATAATAATAATAGTTTTTTAAATAATATAATAATAATGATAATAATAAAAATTAAAATAATATACAATTATTATAGTTTTATTTATATGATACAGCTTTAGCTATACATATTTTTGCGATGTAAATTATGTGCATCAGTCTAGTTTATCATTAAAAATAGTTTTAAAAATACATCTTAACTGTGGTAATGCAATTTTAAAACTGTCACACAATTCCAGCTGATAAACGTGTTAACTAGTTTGTAAAGAATTACACATATTCCGGATTAACGACATGCCACAAAGCGACCTGGTATCCGGGATGTCGTTAGAGGTCCGGATGTTTAATGGTGGAAGCGCCCAGGAGGCTGTTCGTTGCCATCATTAAAGTAGCTATCATCATCAACAACTTCAACAATGTCTTAGCGTTTAAAATGTTAAATAAATATTTTAATCCGGTGTTAATGTCAGCCCATCACATTGAGTACAGTAGCGGGCCTGTGTTGTACACAAGTATCTCCAAACACTGCATTAGTGTACAGTCGGTTGTACTCACAGGCAAACTCACTGGATTGTCGTTTGTATAGCCACACATTCATTCCACTTAGTGTCACAGTCTAGAATATCACGTAAATTGTTCGTTTGTAAAAGCAAAGGCTGCTTTAAACGCATACTCCCACGGACCCATGGCCTAATTAATTTCCAAACAAAGAATTAATTTTAAATATAAACATTTGATTTGTTCATAGAAATACTTCATTCAACTACTTACATAACCACCGCATCTCGCTTATTATCAATATTTAAAAAAATAATTAATTATGCTCACGGACAAATAAATCGAAAACAAAATTACGGTTTGTTTTCCTATAAAGGTGTGATGTATATATTTCGAGTCACGTGACGGCTATTCCCCCGTTAGCCGTTATTTTAAAACTTCTGAATATTTTTGTAGCTGCAAAAACATTTCGTTCCAACTTATTTCGCCAAACGAGGAGTTCCGATCTTGAAATTAGAAATGTTTAAATGTGGATAAATATCGATTGACTCGACATGGAATTTCCTATACCATGGTTTAGTTAAAATGTCTTGCGTGATATGAAAACGATATCTAATATAACAAATGCATTTAAGCTTCATTCATAATCAATATTTAACCTCTTAAATTCCGCGGGAATATGCCTTTAAATGTATATGGTAATGTGTCCAATAATTTAACGTATTTTAGTAATAAAACACGGATATAACTAAATCTTTTTAAATTATGCCATTAAGAGTTCCTAAAAAAATTAATAATAATAATAAAAAATATATATATATATATATATATGAGGATTGCCACTATTCGGATCGAAAACAGCGTTAATTAATAACCATTATCCTGCTGCATTGTTTTTGTAAAAACAGCCTTTGTTCCATTTGAAAGCGTCATGCTAAATATACAATTTACGTATTGTCATTTGCACAAACGTCATTGTTGTCGTCATTGCTATAAATATATATATAGCATAATTATGTATTCAAACTTATCATTCCTCAAACCTGGTGTTTATGTTTTGTCTTCAGAAATAATTTAAAATTCAAAATGACTAAATTGGCAGTCGTGTTAATCGCAGAAACATTAATTGATTTAGAATGTGAGATTGTGTCTGTGTTCTTTATTACAAAAGATGTAATATTTTAATTGTTAAAATGCAACTGAAACTTAATCCCCATCCCACACATTACCAAAAACAAAACAAACAAAAAAATAAAAATACAAAACAATAGCCTAACTGCCTGTCTGCCTTCACGCACGTACGGACGCACACACGAACACACACACACACACACGCACGCACACACACACACACACACACACACGCACATATCAGGAGTGGGGGAGGGGAGCACTAAAGGATCGGGTACAAACTATATCAGATTTTGGTTACAATGGCAAACATTAACGTGATTAAAAAAAAGGCTCACAAATTTTCTTATTGTCACATACGTGGTTTTGCAAGAACAGCGACAATATTAATTTAATGTTTCACCTTGTATCCTGGTAAGCGTTCTATGAATTTGACTGGTAACCTATGTGTTTAATGTGAATCAGTATACTTAGTGTTTCACCTTGTATCTCAGTAAGCGTCATATGACACGGTATACTTGATCTGTTGTTATACAGCTCAGTGCAGTCATAGAAGATCGTTATCTGAATAGTCACTGACCCTAGTGATTAAACATTGTAACATACTGACTATTTTGTACAGTCTTTCTGACATGTATTAAACATTACAGTTTGTTTGTTCTGATGCTACTTTGCCTAGAGCATCCATATTGGTCCATCCAAAGTGTTTCTGGTCCACTGCGCATGGGGGCCGAATCATATCGTTTTTCCGAACCACCTTTATACTGACCTTTATATTCAATTTGCAACTGACACAACTTCCAATACCCCTCCCCCCACGCCCCCCGTGCCCATAAAATCCTCTTTACAATCAGTAAAATCCCTGGAGGGTGGTGGAGTTACTCTGGACCAGGTATTTAAAGAATGTTTTTTCTTTTTTCTTTTTTAACCACATCCCACCAAATTGGTTAATCGGCTGCTATTAGGTGAAAAACTAACGGTATTGTGACACACGGTTCATAGAAGAAACTCGCTATGGCCAAATAGACTACTATTTCCGATTAGCAGCAAGGGTCTTATATACACACCTTACCACAGCCTTTGTTACACCAGTCGTGGGTCACTGGCTGGAATGAAAATTTATAAAGAAATTCAAGAAATAGATTTGACTGCGTGGCTTTTGGATTAAACACGTTAATGCAAATTAGCCAGTTCTTCTCAACTGTTATTTACAGAAATATACAGCCTGAGGTTGAAATGTATTCTTCTGAATAATAGGCGAACAAAGAGGCACATCTTTGATCATGATTGTTTTTTTCCCGTTATAATTTGGTCATAACTAACTTTGAACACTCCCCTCCAACACTAAAAATATTCACAGTATCTTTGGGTACCTCCAAAAACCCTTGAATCCACCCCTGAAGCGAAGTAATTTTTAACCAACCCTTAAAATGGATTTTATACATCAAAATGGTTCAAAATTGCAAAAGATGTGGATTTACCATAAAGAAGAAAGGATTGTTTGTTTAACAACACCCCAAGGAGCGGGATCTAGCTCAGACGGTAGCGTGTCTGCCTGTGAACCGGTCGGTTCTCGGATCGATCCTTCTGAGTGGACGCATTTGCAGTTTGGGCTATTTTCCGTTCAATCCAGTGGTCCACAACTGGTTTATCAAAGGCCATGATATGT
>JAULBS010070761.1:1293-21691 GCA_032355785.1 Symmetromphalus regularis | reverse complement strand
GTGGGGTGTGGGGACTAAGGGAGTAGTCTGTATGATGGGGTGTGGGGACTATGGGAGTAGTCTGCATGGTGGGTTATGGGGACTATGGGAGTAGTCTGCATGGTGGGTTATGGGGACTATGGGAGTTCTCTGCATGGTGGGTTATGGGGACTATGGGAGTACTCTGCATGGTGGGTTATGGGGACTATGGGAGTAGTCTGTATGGTGGGGTGTGGGGACTAAGGGAGTAGTCTGTATGATGGGGTGTGGGGACTATGGGAGTAGTCTGCATGGTGGGTTATAGGGACTATGGGAGTAGTCTGTATGGTGGGGTGTGGGGACTATGGGAGTAGTCTGTATGGTGGGGTGTGGGGACTATGGGAGTACTCTGCATGGTGGGTTATGGGGACCATGGGAGTAGTCTGTATGGTTGGGTGTGGGGACTATGGGAGTAGTCTGTATGATGGGGTGTGTGGACTATGGGAGTAGTCTGCATGGTGGGGTGTGGGGACTATGGGAGTACGCTGCATGGTGGGTTATAGGGACTATGGGAGTAGTCTGCATGATTATATGTGGATCATTGGAGAAGCCTGGATGGTGGGATGTGGGTATCAAAAATGTTAGGGATCATTCATAATTCAAGTGTTTTTACAAAACTCACTAAGTTTAAAATGTGGCTAAATGGCAAAAAATATTAATTGTATATTTGATGTACTGTTACACATTAATACACTCTTATTACAGTATGGGAAGATCTAGGGTTTGCAGGAGTCTGGAACCCTTTCTCCATTTGACCACCAATTTTATTTAGTTTCTTTCTATTATAATTTGGTCATAAATCATTTTTGACCCTTGTCCAATATTAAAAATATCTTTGAACCCACATATCAGTATTCCTGCATCCACCTTTACCGACCTCTTGTACAGTATTGTAATGCAGTTTTCTGGGTTTTGTCTTATGCATGGACTTAGTGAGTTTCGCGAAAACATTTTTCAGTTAACAACATTTGGGAGGAGGTGTTGGAATCAGCTTACACATTTAAAGTTATTATTAAAATGTTGAATGAAATTGTTTAAAAATCTGTATTATATGTGTTCTGATATGGCTGGGGATGGGGGGGTACAGTGAAAATTTATTACTGTGTATGAATACAGCACTCATAATGAATGTAGGTGAATGTGAACAATTAGAAGTGCCTTAACCATTTAAATAATAGACAGAATGGTCTCACTATTTAGATAAACCATAGAAGACTGAGTCCCTGCTTTTCTCATCAGAGCTTTATGAACTTTCCAAATTTACAAGGATGATAATTACCTATTATAACTGACCCAAAAGCGTTCTTGAAAATAGCATATTGTATTGCTGTTAATTCAATAGTATTATGTTGCACAGAACCATTTAAATGCAAATAAATACAAAAGTTTTCTTTTTCTTTGCATAAGAAAATGTAGAAAACCACATTTTGTTTTATTTTAAAAGTGATTTTTGTTGTAATTGTTTTATAAATAAGCACTGATTATAAACAAGACCTGAATATAAACAAGACACTGCAAGTATAATCACCTAATTGTTAAAATAATATAAAATGTTTTTGGACCATATTATGGTTGACCCTTATGGAGCAAGTATCAAGATTAAAAATCCCATGCCTTGACTGATATTTGATCCCAGTACCCCCAGCCATGATAACCAGGACATGTTTTTTAAAAACTTAATTTTAGGTTTTCCCACATGGTTGATAATTATGAGGTTCTTCACCAAAAAAAATTCTATTGTGTTTCTTGTTAATGCTTTATAAATTTTGGCTTCCTATAGGATCATAATTTTACTTCAGCATGGTTTAACAAATATAAGTTATATTCAGCTGTAAGACCAACCAACCATTGCAAACGATATCAAATCTACAAGATTGTAAACTGTTTTTACAGCTTGCAGCCTTAAACACACAATCAGCAAGATCCTATATTTGCTTTCTTTTCTTGCCTCGGCCAAGAGATGCAATTGCTGGAATAAATGAGTGTCCTTCCTGTGGAGTCTGTTGAATAAGATGAGTTAGCCTGTGGCCACATCAATCAGGTTATTGCACAGAGTAGGCAGCGCTGTTCACTAGAGTGCAAATCGTGCCCTCAGAACAAGTAATATAATCAATGGAAGAAAGTATTCACAGAATAAATACCAACCATGTTTTTGTTTGGTTAATTACATATCTTGTCAGAAGCAGGAGGTAATGGTGGAGTACAAGGATCTCATGGTTTGAAATTTGTTATTTGAGGGGAACACCAGAGGCACATTGGCAAATGTAAAGATTTCTTTTGGGACATGATGGCAATTGGTGTGATGTCTTTTTGAACTGATATATATTTTCTTGTCCCTGTTTCAAAATTGTTAATGAGTTTAACAATATTAAGTAGTTTCAACACATTGCTTATAATGTTAATACTTCATTAGTTGTCATGGCAACTTTCAAACAGGATGACCTCAACTCCACAATTATCACAAAATGGGTGACCCTTCAGTAGCTGTGTTAAATAAATAATCTAAATGATTAAAACCATATCCTTGTACAAGACAGCGTCTAAAGGAAATTGATGATACTAGATGTATAAAATGCCTCTTGCTATTAATTAAAAAGAGAATCACCATACTGCATATATTTAACACCTGATATCAGCTAATTAAAAAATATTGCAAGTTGTACACCTTTTATAACTTTTCTTGCTAAATTTAAAGCAAAAATTTGTAATCATCTTTTTTTCTGTACCCTAATAAAGTGAATTGCCCATACAGAAAATACCCTATATACTGGTCAAACTTGACCAGAATTGTAATGATGAAAAGTGTTTATTACAGAGATACTTGAAATCGCTGGAAATCAATGACAAGAGAAGATTTGTTCCAATTACTGACCCCTCAGTGAATCATGCTGGTACCTAATGAAGTCACTATAGACTTTGGCTAACTGGTCGGGTCAGACAATGGATTATTGCCAAGTAGGAGAGCTCTTCATTTCTGAAATACAGTCTAACAGATGATGTTTCTTTTTGTGTTAGTTTTTCTCAGATTGACCTGGATTTAGCAAGTTTTGTATATAAGCTCTTGAGTTGTCGGATGAACTTCTTTTCCTTTTCCTCCATTCTTTCATTAAAAAAAGCTGTTTGCTTATTAAAACTAAATTTCCTTTTAATGGACAACATTTATTTGATTTACAAGACAATTAATAGATGGAATTATATCCTTTTCTTTCTTTCATTGATCTATCCTTTGATATATTAAAAGCATTCTATGCTAAAGTGAAATTACACAAGATCTTTCTTTTCATGGTTAAAAAGTTTATTGATTGTGAGGTTTTAATTCTGTTAAGTGAACTGTACAGATGAAAAGCTTTTGTGCTTGATTACTGTATTCTTTGTGTTTTCTTACTCCAAGCTGTGCATGGATGATAATTAGAGACAAAAAATACGAATCTTTATTGACTTTTAATTTTAGTTCTCATTCAGTAGTAATCCATATAATCTGATTACAGTCAACCAGACCCAGAGTTGCCGTGGTTATCCTGAGAGACTTATGGCTGGTAGGTTCTGGGATCAAGTCTCATTTGAGACATGTGATTTTAAAACTCAGTATCGGTTCTAACCCAGAGTGAATTTTCTGTAAGGCTCAATGGGTAGGTTTATCAAAGGATATAGCATGTGGTCTCCTGTCTGTGGGAAAGCACTTATAAAAGATCTCTTTCTGCGAATCTGAAAGATAAGCCAATGTGGTGTTAGTGGATTTTCTCTGTAGACTATAAGTCATAAATAATGTATGTTTGACACCTAATAGCCACTAAATAGACAGTGTGTTGGAGAGGCATTAAACAATCTTTCCTTTTTCTAAAAAAACCCAGTTTTCCTTAAAGTAAAAGTGGATGTATCAGAGATCTTGGTCACTTGAACTTGAAGAAAAGTGTCTTCATAAAATACATGACTGTTTACTGTAATAAAATGAAGGATATTAAAAAAAGTTCTCCAAATCAAAGAAGCAATTGAAAGTTTGAGCTTGTATATATTGGACTTGTGATTCCGTAATTGCAAGTAGCTTTTATTGACACGGTGAGACATCAATGATCTTTATTCTTAAACTTTATCCTCATATTTGCAGCTTTACAGTGGAACCTGTGTAAACACTAACTATAATCATGCCAAACTTTATTTATTTTCAAAATTACAAATTTTTGAAGCAAGATTCCTAGGTAATCAGATGGAATAAAAATTAAAATACAATTTGTTTTGACTTGACTGATTTCATTTCTAGTCATTGGCTATGAGCAACATAATTGGCTGACTTAGAGATTATATTTTAAACATGAAATAGGCTTTTGGAGAGAAAGTATTTTACAAAATATATGCATTTTTCCAGTTAAATAAAATCTTATCGCTTATTTGTCTCTTTTATACGCAGATGCCTTTATCTCAAACTGTGAGCCTCAGTGGTCCCATGACAGAACTTCGGACTCTCAAGCTGATGACAGTGGTTCAAAACCCATTGGAGGCTGGCTAAAACTTGTCTACGTGTCAAAATAACCAAATGTTTAACATCCAATAGTGGACTATTAATAAATCAAGGTGCTGTAGTGGTGTCATTAAATTTATTTTTATAATTTCCACCTTTTCATATAAGAGTACATTTTGTAAGAATTTGGTGTCTGTTAACTAGTGATTTCACTGTATATTGATTTAATAAAAGTCATCATGTTATTCATGTCTGCTCTTTAAGAGAAAATATTGCCCTTCATATTCTTCATTAAGATTTTCAATCCTGCTAACATTTTAGTTGCTGGTTGAGATGCTAATATTTGATCGAGTAACGAATTTCTATAGGTGACTCAAGTTAATGTGTACTCTTCTCCTCTAGCATTATTAGTACAGAGGCACTGAGTGCAATACAGTGCAACAGAATGTTTGAAAAACAAGATTCTCTAGAGAAGCTTATTTTTCAAGGTGTGGGTGTAGGAATGGAAAACACAATTAACTTAAGTTGCCCTAAAGCCAGTTTACTCAAAACATGATTTTTGCTCTGACCCAGCAAAGCCTAATCATGAGCATACATGTGATAGTATGCCACATAACTGAACTTATACTTGTGATAGTTTGCCATATAACTGAAATTACACTTGTGATAGTATGCCATATAACTGAAATTGCACCTGTGATAATGTGTCACATCACTGAAATTACAGTTATGATAATATGCCACATAACTGAAATTATACCCATGATAGTTTGTCACATAATTGAAAATACCTGTGATAGCATGCGATATAACTGAAATTACACCTGATAGTATGTCACATAACAGAAATTACACCAGTGATGGTATGTCACCATTTATATTATTTATTTATTTTTAAATGTTGTTGTGTCAAAAAATAAGATGTTTACAAATGTAAAGAAATTATATTCTTGTTAATGATAATCCGACCAGGTCAGAACCTATGCATTAGCACATGTTAACTGGCAGGTATCTGCATGTGTACATTTTTCACACATGATTTAAACTCTATACTGTGTAAAATCCATTAATTGGTTGATTAGACATAAACACATGATGAAATGTGAATAATCAATCACTGGTCTGTCTACAGACTTGGTCATGTATACAAAAATATATAATGTTCATTCTTCATGACTGCCCATAAGTTGGAACCATCACAACCTAAGGAGAAATCTCAGAAACCTGACAAATCATGTTATACAAACAATGTTCATTTTGGGAAGGGAGATGGAGGAAACTCAAGTCAATTTTATTTGGATATTAACAACAAACTGTTAATTCAAAAGCTTTTTTTTTTAAATATTTTTTTTTACCTATCTGAAGCTTTTTAAGTCTTAAAATTAACAGATATGGAAGTGGTTGGATCCGACACAAATGTTTAAATTTTGATATGAATGCATTTTTGTATTCTTTTCATACACTGTATGGTTGTTTTATCACATCCCAGCACAAAACATAAATATGGGCTATTGGGGATAAGGAAGATCTCTTCATACACATACAACACATGGTAATTCAAACAAACCATTACAACAGCAACATCTTTCAGGATTTGAATTTCATGTCAAATTATTTATATCAGCTAGAAATAAAACACTTTTAACTGTATTAAAACCATCAAACCCACATGTATAGATAAAACTGATTCAATAAATTGTTGATGAAGTGGAATAATATAATATTATATTAAATCTTGTGGACATGTTAGCATATATTAGGTGGTATATTATTCCTAATTGGGTTCATATTAACATATACACTCAACCAAAAAAGAAAGTGTGCATGCTATCAATAGACATTTATTTCATAAACCAGACAACATTCATGGCAGAAATTCTGGAATTAGATTACACTATTTAGGAGGAGGTATGTGTGTGCAGTAATATCAAAAGTTGCACACGTGTTTGGAGCCAATGGACCATTACTGTGATCACCCCATGAAATGAAAATATTTCAACATGCATACTTTCTTTTTTTGGTTGAGTATATAAGGTAATATATTATACCTAATAGAGTTGATATTTTAATGGCAAACACAGACTTGGATGTAAAACGATCTCAAGGGAAATGATCAGAGGGATGCCATCAGATGTTCATACATCTCACTGATCTCATTATATAGAATTTACATATGGCACAATTCAATATCAAAACTTATTTTAGAACAAGTGAAAGGGAGGATGTAGGAACAAACAAAAATACATGCCCTAATTACCTGCATCTTTGTAAAAGTGAAAAATTGACCAAGTGTAATGAAGCATTCTCATTGGTCAATCAAAATCTAAATATAGTAAGGATGAGTTTGATTGAGTGCCTTTGAGTAACATTTGAATTCCAATCCTGTCACCATACAAGTAAAAATAAGTTGTTAAGAATAGTTCAACATAAATCCATTTATCTGCAGTAAATTTTATTTAGAGATTTCATATTGTGTTTGAATAATAGTCTTTAACCACATGCAATTTCCATTCCCCCGTTTCAGACACTACTGACAACATTGCAGGGAAATATTGATTAGAATTTAACTTTAAGATTGCTTCAATCATTTTTAACTCCATCTGAACATTTTTTAAATAACTCCAATGATTGGCAATTATAAAAATATTGAATCCTTTGAATGAAGCAAGAGGAAGCTTGGTGGCCAAGCATCTGTTTTAGGTGCACTGATTTATGGATCAATCAATATTTATTTTTTATTCCAGCTAGTGGTCTATAAATGAATTGTGTCTGTATGAAGGAATATATAAAGGACATTGCTGTTTTTTCTGTAGACCATCTGTCAAAAAAATTTCTGCCCATATTTTAACATCATTACTTAGAATAAAATATTATATTTGCTGCAAATTACAGTATGCTTAATATTACATATAATATACTTTGAAAAAAAAGGGAAAACATTGTTTATGAATGAGTTTTAAAATAAAAATAAAAAAAAATCAAATGTCATTTATTTAGGTCAGGTCAAGATTTTGAAACGTGCCCCTGTCCATGATGGTTTGGGCACGCCCCCCCCCCCCTCCTCGGGCCCAATGTCCTAGTAATTCCTTTTTATAGTTTATTTATAGTTTAAAATCCCACCGATCCCAATAGCCAATTTTTACTATTTGTGCTGGGGGGGGGGTGTCATTAAACAATTAATAAATTATAGTTTAAACCAAATGCCATAGACATTATTCATCACCACTATGTTTTAACACGAGGATACAATGATTAAATCATAAGCTGTAATGCAATCGCTTGCTGCTAAGCTACTGACACACAGTTCCATAAATGAAGGTAATGTTGCAATGAAAATAGTAGTTTTATGATTGTCACAACATTTCATAAGATGGGCAAGTAACGTTTAATGATATCCTAGTCTTTTTAATCAGAGCTATTACTCATTCCGGTAGTGTATTTCGATTCATGTCTGGTAGGTAATGGGATTAAATCTTAGTTGAAGCATGGGATTTTTTAATCTCAATACCAGCTCCAGCCCACAGTGGGTGCTTTGCAATGCTCATTGGGATGGTGTATGCCACTTTAACTGATCAGTGGTCCACATCTGGTTTATCAAAGGCCATGATACATGTATGTGTTGTCCTGTCTGTGGAAAGGTGCTGGTAAAAAGATTCCTTGTTGTCAATTAGAAAGAGTAGCCTGTGGTGGTAGTTGTTTCCTCTAAATACCATGAGTTGCAAAACAATTGTAATGATGTATATCACTATTGATGTATTTTGTGATCAAATAATTTATTCCAAATTCCGTATCACACCTGAATTTCTTAAGTAAAAATGTTCATGCATTTCCTTTATAGTTAAGATGTTTATTTAAAACTCTGTCTCTTCTCAAGACAGATACCAAGAGAAATATAAACAAAATAGTGTCTGCACCCATGAATCACTGTCAAAAAAGTAATGACACCTAGTGTCAGCCAAAGTTGAGGATATCCTGCCACATTGGTGGTACTCATCAAAAGCACAGTTCTTTGTTCTACCATGGTGAATGTTCAGAAGAAAACAAAATTGGAATGGGATGTAGCTCAAACAGTTGCATGTCTGCCTGTGAAGCAGTCAGTCATCGGATCAATCCTTCTGTGGACACATTTGCTGTTTAGGCTATTTTCTATTCTGACTAGTGGTCCACAACAGGTTCATTAAAGGTTGTGGTATGTGCTGTCTTAGAACGGTGTATATCAGACCACTTGCTGCTTATTGGAAAGAGTAGCCTATGTGGTGGCAGCAGGTTTCCTCTAAATAATAATGTCAGAATGACCACAGGATTGACATCCAATAGCTGATAAGATAAAAATCAATGCTCCAGAGGTATTGTTAAATAAAATAAATTTTAAACAAACTTTAGAATAAAATGACTCAAATAAAACAAAGACAACAACTAATATTCTTAACATTTATTCTGGCTCAATAATGCATCATCCATCACAAAATGCATGCAAAAAGTTGTTATAATTTGTGGAATAAAGTATGTTAAAGGTGTTAATGTACATAATCGAAGTCCAGAAATCAATCAGTGGTTGTGTGACTGCACTAACAAGTTTAAGCACATCAAACAAAATATACACAAACCCAGTATTTCACATCAACTCACTTTATAACAGTAAATCATTCTTTATAAAGTAGTGAACACATTTATCAATTATTTTCATGTACACTCATTTAAACAATTACCCATCATCCATTTTGTACAAATGTAAGCATTCTGAGAATAGTCTGCTAACAAATGTGTGTGTATGTGTGGAAGAGGGGAGTGAGTTTGGGTGGTGGGGGTAGAGGGAGTATGAGGTGGGAGTGTGTGTGTGTGTGTGTTTTGAAGTAAGTACAACATTAATGATGAGGATCATATTTTTTCTGTATGCCCGTATTTGATTGGGAATAAGCCCATGCCCAACGAATAAGCCTACCCATATTTCTAAGAGCATGAGGTAATAGTCTGCAGTCACTTTTAACATCCATCATCTAATTCAGGCAAAATCAGCTCTCATGCAATTTGTGTAGGTACAGAAATGCACAAATGTGACTGCCTTAATTTCTTTTAATAGAACTGATTTTTGTGGATGGCATGTAATGTGTGTAAAGTGGGTGTAGATGAGAAAAATGGATAAATGTGATTGATTGCCACTTAACAGTTACCTCTTTATAACAGTGGTATTATGAACTAACTGATTGAATGGTAAAATTAAATGTAAACCAACCATCAAAAAAAAAAGATCACTGTAACTCACCATTATTTAAAATTAAGTAAGACAAATGTTTAATTTCAATTTTATTATTTATTATAATGGTTGAAAATGTTTTTTTCTATATGACCAACATAATAAATAAGTTATAGATGCATAAACTTTAACATTTGTACAACTGCTTTAGTTTCATAAACAGTTAGAAACAGGTAGGTCAAGGTCACAGGTTCTATAAGATACCATTTAAAATTATGTACTGCTTTAACATGCCTTTGTTAAAACATGATTTCATTATAATTAAATCAGTAAACCCTTAGTCATACTTTACAGAATCCTATATCCATCCATCAACTATACTGAGTTAGCATTAATTAGTGGTAATTAAGCAACAAAGAGTTCATTACCAAAATATTTAAAATGTTTTTAAATCAAATATCATTGGTCCAACTTCTTAATTTTCCTGTCAAATGTCAACTTTAAATGACCAAAAGTACAGAAAACTATCCTTTAAAAAAAATGGATTATATCGTAAAGAAAAGGAAATCTCAGAAAGTGGCAATTACAATTTATGAATCTGTATCATTAAATTTTCTGTCAAATGCGAACCCTAAATGACTAAAACTTCAGAAAACAATCCTTTAAAAAAATGGATTATATCTTTAAATAATGGAAATCCTGGAAGGTGACAATTATAATTTATGAATTTGTACCTAAGATACAAATTCATGTTGAAGTAATATGCCATTGGAATTATTGTTTCATTTTATCTAGCAGTTTTAGACAAGCTGTTTAAGGACGGACTAATTAACAGACTCATCAATGAAGGTCAGTCAACAGAGGCACCACCATATCAATAGATCATTAGACCATAATGACTGTGATGGATAAATAATATAACAAATACATGATCACATGTGTCATAAGATCTTGGAAAGATTATGTACTGGATAAGTGAAGATGGGTTCAACTTAAAACATTTAGAAAACAACACGCGTCCACTTCATATGAAAAACTTCCCAATAATGGTTAAAACAAACAAAACCAAAAAATACCCTTGTCACATTCGTCAATAATGTAACAGCTTTGAGCATTTTATTATTCATTTGTGCAATATTCAGTAACAGATTTCATGCAACGCTTCAAATAATTTGCCAATATACTGGTTTAAAATGACAACTAGAAAGAATCTGAAAATTGAATTTCTTACAAAAACAAGACTATTATTGTTATTATATCATAATATATGTATGTCTTTTCACTGTAATGTTGCACCTAAAACCAATTACAGGGGCGTTGGAACTGGGAGGAGGGGGAGTGCTGGAGCCCACCTCCCAATAATTTCCATAAAATTAATATGTTCCTTATTCATTGTTGAATTATTCACCGGCAAATTCTGATCTTCAGGAACAGGAGCAGGCCATAACACCAATGCCCCTGAATTATACTTAATTCCAAATTAACAGTATTTCAAGTATTTTAATATTTCAAGTTTGAAAATAACATTTAAAAACACATTTTACATCAAAATATCAATTTAAGCCAGTATAATAACAAACTGCTTTTTTCAATTCTTCAAGATCACTATAAATTGTATTAACGTCTTCAGACTGCAGACTGTGGAAACATGAGCAGGAATGTAAGTGAATTTATCAAGGAACAAGACAACAGTTAATGCACAGCCACTATAATTCAATGCTATCATATTCTTTCACATCTTAAAATTGGCAGTTTCAATTAATCTGCTTATGGATGCATTCTGTTAGAGTTTATTCAGCAAGGATTGAACTGATCACTGATATCTAATTGATAAAAACAAAATTTCTTTAAAGTATATATGGTTAATGACACCACATTTACGTGGCCTTTGGCGGGATATTTTTTTATAATTATTGAATGTTTTTATTTTTTTTAAATTCTATCTCACTATATTAAATGTTTTATATATCAAAATAATATGATAATTTGGTTTATATTATGAATCTTACAAATAAGTTTCAAAGAAAAAATTTGACTAGTTTATATATACACTGTATATATATATATTAAGGAAAAATAGTAAATGTAGAGTCCAAAAATGTACAGAATACATTTAATATGAATAATTTAAAATTTCTCTTTTTTACCTTCATATTCAATATAAAGATGATTATTTTTTCTTATAGTCTAACAGAATCAGAGATTCTTGTAGATATTTTTGCAATCCACATTCAAAAGTATTGTAGTTTTATAATCAGTAAGTCCCAGATTAAAATCATGAGTCATCTGGCTTCTCTATGAGAATGGCTTCAGAATCAACAAATATTTTCAAACTTCCTGTTATACCATATTTATTCGGCTATACGGCAGTCTTTTTTTCCCTACCAAACCAGCCTTAAAAATCTGACCCATTTTATAAGCATGATCTAAAGTCAAAATGCTGTTTTTGGCAATCTCCAGTTACAATAACTGGTCATAAAAATGGCTGATTTCTGGTATGAGAACAGAACCAAGTGTCGAAAGTTGTCTACTGTAACTTAATTACGCTGTGCTTTCAAAATGGTGGACTGCTAAACATAAGGTTAATATTGAACATAAATGATAAAAATACTGCCTGAAACAAAGGTATGTTTGTAATTTTCGGTTAAATAGCCATCAGTAATGTGACTATCCATGCATGGAAGTTAATTCTAACAGTTTTTCAGCAAACATCAGCAACATGCTCACAGAAATTCTTTAAAATTTCACCCCATCTTACAAATGAGTAGAAGCAAAAATCTCCCTCAGAACATTCCCAAAACAGGCAATGTTGCCTTATAGCTGAATAAATATAATAGGTATACCCAGTGGCAGTGCAAATATTAATCATTTGTATGAGCAAGTGAGGCACATGCTGATTAAAATTTAGGAAGCAGGATATAATTTTTGTTTTAAGGACAAACATTATTTACCAAATATTTGACATCCAATAACCAATCATTATTTAATCAATGTGCTCTACTGGTGTCATTAAGAAAAGTTTTTATACATATAAATAAATCAAAGATTATAATTGCGCAAAACATTACCAAAACTTACAAGCCATTGATTTAACAAACAATTCAGTTTTTAATTAGTAATATCCATATTCAATTCAGAATGGCTTTATACAGACATATAAAGATGGGTTATAAAATCATTATCTTGAAATCTGTAACCTCAAATACTAGGCAGATTTCTCCATAAAACCAGCAATAAGTAGACATATACAAGTACTGTGCATACTGGTCAAATTTCTATATTTTTCAATGTCATTTTAATAATATTGTTAAATATGCTGTAATACTTCAGATTGTGATTTTTTTTTTTTGAAACAAGAATAATTAAAAATAATACTCATTTGAAACATGGCTAATAATAATGGATAATCTACTAACTGCCATACATGTTTGAAATCTGTAACCGCAAATACAATGGATATATAATATTTTTAATGCTCTAATATTTCAGACTGAAAAATATTTTTTGAAACAAGAATAATAAAAAGAAGTCTCATTTGAAACACTGGCTAATAATAATAATCTACTAACTGCCATACATGTTTCTTTAATAGTTAACAAATAAATAAATATTCTATGTACACATAATACCATATTTATATATATAAATATTTATATACACGTTTTATCGAGCAACAATAAATATGCCATTATACAAAAAATGTATAGTTGCATTAAATGGTGTTAACAATGTGATGCAAGGTGAATGGGAACAAAAATAAACAACAGCTGTTGGCACCATTGAAGGTTGTACATACAAAACAAACCTCATTATATATTCATGTACATGGTGTTGTCAAATTAAAACAAAAAAAAATGTATGTTTGACAATTAGGAATTATTATGTCTTTAGTCAAACCTATAAATTCATTGTTGGCAACTGATGCAGCAAATTTCCTTCCATTTTTTAATATCCCATTCTGAACGGCAACGTTCCTCTGATTCCAAAAGATATACCATTTCAGCCAGGATCATCAATTTGTTTTCATAATATTTTCCTTTATTATCTTTTTAAATCCTTTATTTCCATTCATAAAAGACATTTTAAATTATTATTCCTTACTGAGCAAGGAAATTTTGAATCACTAATCATTATTTAAAATTTCGTCAATTTTTTCAAATATAATTTATTTATTGTCCATTCCTATTTAGCAGCAAGGGATCTTTTATATGCTCTTTTCCTCAGACATGACAGCACATAACATAACCTTTGTTACACAAGTTATGGGCCACTACCTGAAGTGAGAAATAATGGTGTTCTGAAGGGGATTGATTCATTCATCCCACACTTCAAGTGAACACTCAACCTCTTCAGCTACATCACACTCAAACACATTTAGGTTTTAACCTGTCATGGCAGCTTTCAATAAATGACTTCTATAATACTCATCATACTTTGGATAGTTTGTGATAATACGGATAAAAAAAAAACATCTTGAATTTGTTATTTTATTTTTACTAAGTACCACCATTCTGTCTTGAAAATAATGGGAGACAAAGTTAAAATTAATTTGATTATTTTAAAGCAACTCTTCTTATATCTGAAAATATCTCAGTCTTGATGAAATATATTGATTAATCTATTCATATGTAATACACTATGGGAACAGAATCTGAAAATGTCTGGTTTATATTGATAAATAAACCACAGATTCCCTGAAGACATTTATTTTAAGAACTCTTATGAAAACACTGAAGTTGCATACTGAGATAAAGAGTGAGAATGAATGAGAGAGACCGATAGACAGAAATATTTCTCCTTTAAATATATTATAGAAAGTGGAGAAATTATTTTAATTTTATGATTTTTGGCTAACTTAGATTACTGCAAATTAAGTTCCAAAACATCCTTTCAATTTAGATTTTTTATAATTATATAATATTAAATGTTAATGTTTGAATGCTACTCCCTAGAGCATAATGACTTAATAACAATATCACTAATAATAGAAAGTGCAGCTCAAGTATATATTTTACTGTACAAAAATTGCCAACAATGTGGTTTTATGTATTAGGTTTGAATTAATATATTGCCCTAAAATCATAAAATTGTGGCAGAATTTCACTTATAAACATTCCAATCATTTTGCATACAGTAGCAATAAAACAGCTTTTCCATGGCACATATCGTAACCATAACAATGAAATAATGTGTGATGCCTATAAAGATTTTCTGACATGATTACAGGCCATACGATTTCATGGTAAATATTGTTACTGGAAGTGTGTCGGTACAGTGTCATAAAAATCAAAGAACTGAAATTTCATTTCCTATTATTTTGGTATTACTGCTGTGTTATTTTGGATTACTGAAAGACAATTTCCGATGGATTCACATCATCCAAAAGACAAAAACATGTTTCCCATGAAATTAGAAATCCTATGGCCTGAATTATAATGTAAAAAGAGGGATGTGGTATTATGTAGTTTATGAAGCAATGGTCAAATTTAAAAAAAGAAAACAGATTATAATTTATACACATAGAAAAAGTTTCTGTGTACCATGTTAGTCACACAAAATCATCGCATGTATTTTAATGTATTTATGTGACAGTTCATCAACAGCATGTCGTTTTAGAGATTTTATAATTTATACTGATAGAAAAAGTTTCTATGTACCATATATTAAAGTTACACAAAATTATCTTATTTTAAAAAACAAACTAAATTAAGATTTTGTGATAATTCATCAATTGCATGTCTGTTTTTGAGATTTGTAAACAAAATCTGAAATGATCATGTTCTTAGTCATGTTCAACATGGTTTGTTAGTCACGTTCAACATGGTTTCTCAGTTGAAATGCAACATTATTTTGTGATCTGTCCCAGTTTACATTTTTTAAAATTTACTTCCCCAAGCATTCTACTTGATGAATTAACTGCCTTTTGGAAAAGATACATCTGTAACTGAAATAACACGGTGTCAGGATACCACATTTCATTAGTGTTTTATCAAAAATCTGGAGAAAAAAACCCCACCCATTCTGGGTAACTGTGTAATGATATTTTGACAGAGTAATAGGACATTTCAGAAGTAAGTTACAGACTATAAGCAGAAAATTGGGAAACAATTCTGTGTTCAAAACCAGCACAGTGATGTTGGTATTTCAAATTATCGATCTTGATTCTGTTTGTTTAATGAGACACCACTGCAAAGCAGACATCAAGATTAATGGTAGTCACACTAGATACTGTCAGTTTTCCTCACTTTTTTAAAACCCTTACAAACATTTTAATACTGGTTTAGTGTTTCAGGCTGTAGCTAGAAATTTTAGTTTGGAGTGGAGCAGATAAATTCTTGGAACAAACATGCTGAAAATGCGGGGCACCAGGGACAGAGATCTGGGAAGGTTTCAAAGTCTAGAGGCTCTGAAATGCCATTTCCAGCCATTTCAGGGAGGTTACATATTTAAACAGTAGAGTATTTTCTTTTAAGTTTGTTTCTATTGTTCTTCACTTGCTATGGCCCTGTATTTATTAAACATTTATAAATAAAATGACTGAAATGGAAATAATTTAAATACACAGTTGTCCAACATGCACAGGAACTTCTTTCTAATAGCATAAAATAAACTGCATTATTGTATTATATTTTTAATTAGGGGAAAAATATTTAAAAGATATGCATTTGTGCACTCATATATTCATCCCAAAATCTCCACCTTTCCACTTCTAATAATTCTAACAGTGAAAACATTATACATTTTCAAATCATTTTAAAATCAAGGAAAAAAGCCACAATAAAATGTGGAATCTGGAATTGTTATCAAAGACAGACTGTTCCACAGATTGTCTGTGTGTCTAATCTTCACTTCACACAAGGTACATGGTTGGTGGATAACGATCTGTCAGAACCTCACAATCTCTCTTTTTACAAGTCTATGTACAAGAGGCTGACTGTATCCAGTTCCTGTTTACTAGTGGTAGGTGAAGCCATCACAGTCCTTGCTGATGATGAACCACCCTTCATAGCTAACTGTCAAAGAACTGTGTCGAAAATAGCCATGCCTTTAGTGATATTCTCATCCTGCAAGTAAAATAAAACTATTTCAGTAAGACAAATCATAGTTTCTCACAAAAGGAGGTATTTGATGAAAATTTAAGAAATGAATTTCTCGTTGCTGTTCTAGCAAAACCATGAATGTAACCAATTTCTATAAATAAAATTTTTGTGGTCATCAGGTGCCTTGGAGCAGCATGCATTCATTTTACTAGCTGTTTATTTTGATCAGCCAATCAGATGCAATAAATTCACTGAATTTCAAAACCACATATGTTTCAGACTGCTTTACTTTATCTTTGAAAACATCTTTGTTATTGTCACATACGTGGTTTTGCAAGAACAGTGATGATTTATATACTTCCAGAGAGCCAGTTGTGTCAATTACCTTTTCCAAAATTTCTTCTCAAGTCAGTAAATAACTAATCTAATAATAGCAACTTTACAAAATATACTGAATATTAAGGCTGTTATGAACATTTCAAGGCAGAAAAAACCTCAAAGATTATTTTACACCCCAATACCCTGGCTATTAACATCATTGGCTATTAATTTCCATTCTCATGGTAACTTGACAAATAGTTCCAGAAGAAACCTCCTACAGCCACAAAGGCTACTATTTTTGATTAGCAGCAAAAGTTATTTCTATGCTCCTTCCTACAGACTGGATGGCATATGTCATGGCATTTGTTAAACTAGTCATAGCAATTGGCTGGAACAAGCCAGTCATGGACCACTGCCTGGAACATGACATATTCAAACGGGTCCAATGATGAACCATTACACCTCAGTTAGATGTTTCACCTCTAAGGTTTTATACTGTGTATGATGTCATGGCCTTTCATGTTCATAACCAGGAATGGATCCAATAATTCTGAAGTGGGGGCAGGGATGTAAAAAAGAAAATTCCTGTGTTATCAATTATAATATTGAACAAGGTTGGTTAACTATAGGATAATATTATTATGGGGAAAAGTAGAAACTGGTTGGCAAAAATGGTAGTTAGGACACCCTAATGCCTTTAAGAAAAATGTACATTTTAATATTGTTTGATGGATAAAAAAATATGTTTGGAGGATTAAATACTGAACTGTTTACATCTGTGCCTTTTTTTAATGAAATTTTGCCATATTTTATTTTGATTTCCTATAATTAAAAAACAAAAAAGTACATTTAGCAACAATTTAAAAGTTCTATCCTATTCTTAGCATTTAATTCAAAACAAATCCTTCAAAAGCAATATTACATTATTAATAAAATACACCATTTAGTTTCCAGGATACGAATAACAAATTTTCCAACATTAATACATATTATTAACAACATACCTTTCTACAGGTATCCATAAATTCTTCTAATGATATCACACCATCTCTATTCATATCCATTTTCTGTAAACAAAAGTAAAATAAATTAACATAAATGTAAATAATAATAATAAAACAAACAATAAAAGCAACAAAATACATACAATTTTTTTTTTGCTACCATTGGTAAATTCTTTACTAAAGAATTCATTCGAAAGCTTGATTAAGACTGAATTTACAAAATATGTACTCAGTAGTTTCAGGTATCCAATTTAATGAAAGCTATGGGACATATAATTAAAAAAATATATATATATATATAAAAGGGTATAGTAAAAATATAATTATCTTGCCTCCATGTAAATTTCTTTAATCCCATTGGTTGTTTGCTAGTTGACAAAACCCTTATACTCCAGTGGGCAGTGTCAGATTATCTTATACCCCATCTGTAATTTTCATCAATTTACTGCCACCCCAATTATATTAAAAACAAACTTTATAATCAATTAAATATATTTGCCTAGACAAATACCGATTAACTAACACTCAGTTGATATTTTACATTTTAACAAACATGAGTAGCGAATTCTATTTATCCTATTTACTTACAGTATTACAAAACAACAACATGTTTTCTGCATTGCCATCTTTATTCTATCCATGACATCATACATAAAAATGTCATTACTAAATATGTAACAATTATCGGCTAAACCAGTGATTGACTGAACAACATTCCGAGTGTTATCCTTTTTCTTTGTTATTATTTATTTACTATATTCATTGTTGGTTATAATTGATATATGTTTCAGATAATTTTTGTTCCAAACATTTGCAGTTGAAAATTGTTTTATTGATGGAACTATATTTCGTCACTGTCAAGTGACTTCTTTTGCATTTGCGTATTACGGATTTGTTAATAAATTGCTAATGGTTATTCTCTTGCATTACTTTGATTAATTAACTATATAGTTTAACATGTCGACAAGATAAATTTGTTGTAAAAGCATCTCTTTGTGCAGAGAGTGCATAAAAAAACCCATATACTTCTCGTGATGCTTCAACAACTTATATTGTGTAAACTTTCATTTGCTCTTCAGTATATAATGAATTTAAATAAATAATAATATACATTCAAATACTTTTAGAATGAACATGCTTATTACAAACAACCAGTTAGAATGAACTGTTCGTAAAGTACCGTTTTTTTCTTACGTTTTCCTTTATGTTTTATCATAATTTTTTTATGAACTTTTGGAATGAACCATGCATAACAAATTAATTGATAGAACGAACCAAATATTTGGTCTCAACAATTAATTTCTATGTAAATTACATTAATACAATAAACCGAACACAACAAGTGTTATGCATCAAGCCAATCAGTACTAATTGCCGCAATGCTGCAAAATCAACCAAACAGTAAAGATCAGTGAAATAATCTGTCTGTTTTGACATAGTAGATTGATATTAATTAAGGGATTACACTATGGGGTGTGTTCTCCAGTATTAGATGTAAGCTCATTGTCTAGTAGTAATTAACAGTAACAAATTGGTCACAGTTTATTATTATTTTATTGTGTTAAGCCTTTCTTGCTTCACCTAAATTTCAGCAATATTCAGCAAAAGGTGACACTTGCAACTCACTATATAATGGTTTTAATTAGCAGTAATTTACTGTCTTTACTAATCTAACATACATATAGATATTATTAAATGGATAACATTTTATCATGAAAGAGAAAAGCACTTTATCTTGATTGGAAATGTCAAATTATATTAGACATGTCTGTATTCAGTTCTGTTGCAGGTATAGCCACAGATTTGCAAGTTATTAGACTGAAGATAAGTTAGTAAACCAAAATAAGTGACTTTGTTTACAAACATGACTGATTAAAGATTATTTGATTCAACATGTTTTATTTTTTTTATTAGTTGGCCGTCAAGCAGAATTAACATGGTTAATTTCTCTGAATGTGAACAACGAACTATGGTTATAATGAGCCAATGTCCCCAGTCCCCTGCAGTTCATTATAAGAATATTTGACTAGTTATCAACACCACTCACCTTGAATATCCTTTCTACATGCTCTTTAGCTGAGCTGTCATCTATTACGGGTTCAGTGTATCGTCCCATCATGTCATAGATTGCCGACACAATGTCTAGCATCTCATCTTTTGTGATGATTCCATCCCCATTTATATCATACAGATTAAATGCCCACTGTAACCGATCCTGTAGAGTGCCACGTGATAGTACAGATAAACCCATTACAAACTCCTGAAAACACAAATACAAAACATTTTAATACAGATAAACCCATTACAAACTCCTGAAAACACAAATACAAAACATTTTAATACAGATAAACCCATTACAAACTCC
>JAULBS010070750.1:0-21691 GCA_032355785.1 Symmetromphalus regularis | reverse complement strand
CAAATTTATTAAAACCAACAATGAATGTAGTAAATAAATAATAACAAAGAACAAGGATAACACTCGGAATGTTGTTCAGTCAATCATTGGTTTCGCCGATAATTGTTACGTATTTGGTAATGACGTTTTTAAGTTTGACATCATGGATATAAAATATAGATGGCAACGCAGCAGACATGTTGTTGTTTTGTAATACTGTAAGTAAATAACATAAATAGAATTCGCTACTTGTGTTTGTTAATATTGAAAATATCAACCGAGTTTTAGTTAATCGGTATTTATCTCGGCAAATATACTTAATTGATTATGAAGTTTGTTTTTAATATAATTGGGGTGGCAGTAAATTGTTGAAAATTGTATAAGAAAAATTATAAGGGTTTTGTCAACCGGCAATCAACCAATGGGATTAAAGAATTTTACATGGAGGCAAGATAAGTACATTTATCTTATTCAGTGTCAAAACCAAGGCTAACTCGTAACTGTGTTATAAATTATGTAAATACAGAACATGCACTGAAAAGAATATCACAATACAAAACCAACAACAGTATTTGCATAAAAAATAGAACTGCAGTGCCACATTTATCATGTATAATAATAAATCACGAAGTGACAAAGTGAACAAATAAATAACTTTACAAGGAAGAGACAACCTAAATAAAAGCAATTAAATACAAAAATAAAAGATAAATGTTATATTCTCTGATCTCATTAATAAAATGTTGTTCTGTTAATGCAACAAGAGTGTTTAACAAATTGGTAAAAAACAATTCTAATTCATGGGTGTTAGCAGAACATTTTCCAAAGATAGAATGGCAAACGAGGGAGCGTAGCGACAATCCAAAACAATCAAAATATAACTGGTATTATATTTCAAAAAGACTGAATTCCATCTGAAGACAGAAATTTGACTTCCAAGCTAATTCAGTTATAAAATGACATCTCATGCCATTACCATGTTAGAAGTAGTTATTTGTGTCCTATATTTGTTAAAATCTCTGTCAACCAAACAATGAATGCCAACCTACTGGCCCTTAATCTATCACAAGTAAAAATCAAAACTGCATAACCGATGACATTTTCATTTTCAAAATATATAGATGTACATATATACAAGAAAACACAAAAACGTGTAAAAATAATAATTCAACAACAGCTACAACTCTATAAACAATACATATTAAAAATAGCATCCAGAGGTTTGGTGATGCCGGGAGCCAACTCCTTGATTGTATGCCCCAGAGACTCAAGTATAGCGCCTAATTTTAATTTCGCTTTTTGATCGGAAGCCCCCCTAGAAATGGATACCTGGGGCCATCGCCCCTCTGCCCCCCCTTTCTGCTTGCCACTGCATATTAAATATGAAAAGCATAAAATATGTTTGACTAGATACAACAACATAATATATAAAAATATGAAAACCAAAGACATGTTTGACTATACAACAACATAATGTATAAAAATATGAAAACCAAAGACATATTTGACAATGTGATAACATAATGTATAAAAATATTGAAAAGCACAAAAACAATTTTGACTATACAACATAATGTATAAAAAATATGAAAAGCACAAAACATGTTTGACTATACAACAAGATAACGTATAAAAATATGAAAACTAAAAACATGTTAGACTATACAACAACATAATATATAACAATATGAAAACCAAAGACATGTTTTACAATACAAGAAAATATTAAAATATAAAAATATGAAAACCAAAGACATGTTTTACTATACAACAAAATATAAAAACCAAAGACGTTTGACTATACACACAAGCATACAACATCAAGGGTACCTCCACCAGGATTTCCCTTCACGTAGCTTGGTTCTACAGGTGCTGGAATGTCAGGATGTGATAAATCTTGATGCTGATCCTGCTCAGCCATATAGGGGTTATAATCCTGATAGTCTATGTTGTAACCAGGATACTGTTGATTGTATCCAGGATAGGGGTAACCAGGGTACTGCCCAGGCTGATTTGCTCCATATCCACCAGGTGGTGGCGGCTGATTTGCTCCATATCTTGGTGGAGATGCAGGGTTTACTCCATATCTGGGTTGTAATGCTTGGTTGGCTCCGTATCTAGATCGTGGTTGCTGATTTGCTCCGTATCTAGGTTGGGCTGCTTGGTTTGGTCCATACTGTGGAAGTGCTGGTTGGTAGGGTTCACTAGGTTGGTAAGGCAGACTCTGGTGATAACCCAACTGATCAGTATTGTATGGCAAGTCTGGAGTCGAGTGAATGGACTTCAGAGGAGGTGAGAGATCAGAATTCTTCACATAGTCGGACCAGTCATCACTGTCAAAGTGATCAGATTTAATCGTCGACTCTCCAGTATCATCAACTGATGACGTCTTGGAAACTTGTCCGTGTGGAATGGTGATGCCTGGACTGGACTGAACAGGTTGAGTGGGGCGCGGTAAAGCCTCAGGTCTGTCTCCTCTTAATTTCGGGTGTTGTACAGATTCAGGCCTGCTACCTTTAGGGTTTGGACGAGGTAGAGCCTCTGGCCTATCACCTCTGGGCTTTGAAGGAAAGGGTAAATACTGACCAAACTTATGTGTATCAATATTCTCACCTCGGTCCTGTGATAATTCATTCAAACTTTGATTTGGTATATCATTGCCTCTTTGATTTTCTATTTTATTAACAGAGTGTTCTGGACTGGAGCTCAGCTCATCTTGAAGTGTCTGTTTATTATGAGTGTTTCTGTTAGGTTCATCTCCATCACCCACCCATGAGATAATGGGCATTGTATTCTTAGGTCTCAATTCTGCTTTTTTAATCTCATATTCTTTCTGTTCATCATCAGTGCTTTTAGTATTTGGATAACCTCTTGTTGATGATACAACTGGAACCGAATCTTCTTCCATGCTGTTTAACTTGGTGTTTTTCAGCTGCTCACTGTTATCTAGTTGGTCACTGTTTTCTTCACTATAGTCCCAGTCCCCATTCTGATCGAATGGAGGATAGCCAAACAGATTTCTATCACTACTTGTCATCTGTTCATCGTATTTGTCCACAGAGTTCTCTTTAGATGAAGGTTGTGGGTTTGATTTGCTCAACCACAGATTTCTATCACTACTTGTCATCTGTTCATCGTATTTGTCCACAGAGTTCTCTTTAGATGAAGGTTGTGTGTTTGATTTGCTCAACCACAAAGATGGTACCATAGTTGCCACTAACAAAATCATAATACATTTATTATAAAAAATTAAAATCTAAAATCTTCCATCATCTATTTTAACTAATGTAATAAAATCATAACAATAATTGTAATAAAGACAATCTAAAAGGGTTTAGAGTTCAAGATTTGATAACTCCAACAAAATCATAACAGCCATAACTAGAGTTGCAGATAAGAAAAATATGCCACTACTTCACATGACAACTATCAGTAAACATTTACTAGTCCAATAATTTTCACTAGTGTCACACATTTAAATTATAATATTATTACATTGTAGACTTTAAATGATCATCTAGTGTAATCAAAATGTGTTTAAATACCTTTTTATTGTAATTGTGTTCATTCTTAGAGATATTATAGTATTACTAATATAAAAAGGGTTAAATATTTTTATAAAATACAAAAATTTTAAAATAAAATGTCTGTCTTAAAACCATCCACTTTTATAAAAACACAAAAAATTAAAAGATTATTTTGATAAAACTCGACATTTCGTCTATATACTACAGACTTTTTCAAGAGTATGAACTAAAACATAAAACTGACAGGTTTAAAAGGTGAAGTGTAATTACAATATAAAATATAAAGTCAGTCAGAAATGGGAAGTTGCTATCAGTCTGGTGGTTTTATATTTTAACTTATCCATCATAATTTTCAATATGGCAAGTAAAAAACCACATTATGATGTGAAAACTATTCACGTTGTTTTAACTATTTATAAAATTATCTTTGTAAAATAAATCTTTTACTGTGAGCTAGTTTTATTGTAAGTTTTAAAAAATGTGTTATCATAATCTTGTGTGTTTTAAGTACTTAATTAAATATTTCTGGATTATTTTAAATCTAACAGGATTATGTTTTCACTGAACGTACTAAGCTAAAGTAGCTTTATGTCAAATTAAAACATGACAAAAGCAGATCAATTAATATTTCCAGTTATTTACATTAAGTTGTTTTCCTCTTAATTATTTACATTTGGCTGCTCACTGTTACTTATAAATTACAACCACTTGGATCTCAACTAGTATTTAAAAGCATATACCGTTTACAAATTATACCATACTGGAATTTAGATGAGATGGCAAATTTACAATATACATGCATGTGTTTAACTGAATTTAATTAAGAAGGTAAACATTAATAAACATTCTTTGCCAAAGTCTTAATAACATATTTGTCATTGTATTAAAAAAATCCTTTTTCTTGTATAAAAATGTATTTGTAAAATTTTGGGAGAGCCCATGATATAGGTTTTTGTCTACTAGGTATTATTATGGTAGTAAGTATATAAACTTTAATAAAAAAAAATAACCTGCATGTATAGATATGTTAGCTGATACACACAAACTGTAATGCATCTCTATCATATTACTACACTACTCTGATGACACTTGACATAAAAAAAACTTTATAAAGTGTCTCGTGATATTAAACTGACAATACTTCACACCAGCACTGCAAGCTATGAATATATTTAAATATTACATTAAACTGGGTTGACAGGCATTTGTTGTTGTTAATGCTTTGATAAATTAGTTTGTATGAGGGCTATATTTTTAGCAACCATTGATTTTAAAAGAGTCTTCTGATACTGCTCAACTTGTATAAATTATTTCATAAATGGAGATGCTTTGTGTATTTTTAAATAAAGAAAATTATTCAACCAGATCATATTGCTAACGGTATACAGCATAAAAATTTAATAGAAGCACACTGACTAGTCAGACTGAGATACCATTACTAAACAGAAAATTACACAAATGGAAGCTTATTTGTCTTCTTAAATAATAATTATTATTTCATTTTTCTATGTTTTTATGGATGAATTTTTCTTACTCTTTAATATGTAATAAGCTGTATCTTTCCTTAAATGATTGCTGAAATGTTAACTTACCCAATGAGGTAACCTATGAAGAAACTTTAATATGTAATAAGCTGTGTCTTTCCTTAAATGATTGCTGAAAGATTAACTTACCCAATGAGGTAACCTATGAAGAAACTTTAATATGTAATAAGCTGTGTCTTTCCTTAAACGATTGCTGAAACATTAACTTACCTAATGAGGTAACCTATGAAGAAACGTTGACCTCAAAGGGAAATAACTAACAACTGACATACACTGAGATTCTTAAAATACACTTAACAGTTTTGAAGTAATTATTCACAAATCTTGACACAATGGAAGTTTATCTGAGTGGAGAACATGTTTTCACCCATTCTAAGACTACTGGTGTACATATGAATAAAAACATGTCTCTAACCATCATGTGGTTCTCAAAATGTGAACAGCAAGTAAAACTAATGACAGTACAAAATAAAATAATCAGATAGTCTAAAAATAAGGCCAAATAAACTAAAGTAAAGTTTGTTTTATTTAACGATGCCTCCAGAGCACATTGATTTTTATCTTATCAGCTATTGGTTATGCGCCATCCCACATCCAGGATAGCACATACCATGGTCTTAGATGAAAAGTTTTGAACCACTGGTTGAATGAAAAATAGCCCAAATTGCAAATTGGTCCATTGAGAAGGATTGATCGACCAAATAAACAAACCCATCTGCTATACAAAAATTAATTTTGTAATTAATTAAACACACGGAAATCCTCACAATCTTATTGAAGTTAAATCATCACTGTTAAATACATCCAAGCTCAGTGTGTTCACAGACTTGAAATGAAAATAAAGCAGATAAAGCCTGGGGTTGGGCGAGTTCAAGAGGGGGGATGCCCCCCCCCTCCATTTCATGTCAAAATTTTAGAAAAAATAAAAAAAAGTAGTCTGAGGTACATTCGGACAGCATCTTGAGTCAACATGAATGGGAAAATAAACAATATACCCTTATAAACCAGTGTTTTATTACAGAAGGAGCTGAATTTGATAGTATAACAGTCACTTGAATACAAAAAAGTAAAGTTTGTTTTATTTAATGATGCCTCTAGAGCACATTGATTTTTATCTTATCATCGGCTATTGAGCGTCAATCATATGGTCATTCTGAAATATGTTTAGAGGAAACCCACTGCCGCCACATAGGCTACTCTTTCCTAGAAGCAGCAAGGGGTCTTTTATATGCACTGTCCCACATACCACGGCCTTTGTGGAACCAGTTGTGGACCACTGGTTGGATCACTTGAATACAATTATACACTCAAATATGATGAAATAAGCCAATAAAAATGCAGTTAATCTCCTTTATTTCCAAAAAAGGAGATGTCCAAAAAAAAAGGAGAAATAAAGATTAGGAGAAACATGAAATAAAGGAGATTCTTTGAAATAATGAAGAGGTGGACACAAAGAAACTTTTGAACACCGCTGTTGACCAATTTTGTCATTAAGTGTTTGCAAACACAGTTTTTATTCTATTACAGATATAGACTTGTCTGCAACAATTGACACATCTTATCACAAACTGTTTACACGCAGTTTTTCTTCTGTCATATCATACAGGGATGTGTGTGCTTACTGTGGATAAACATTCTCAAACTATTCTAACCTAATTCAAAATATTTGTTGAGATTATCTTTTTCTACTGTAAGAACCATGACTCAGCAAAAATAAGCAAATTTTTTACGCACTACCATTTACTTCTCAAACATAGATGTATTTGTCAAGCAAACATAATAACATTCGAAAATCTATTTGTACACTTTTGTCATATATGAATTATCTGGGTGGGTTTTTTTTTTTAATGCTATGTATGAATGAATGAATGAATGAATGAATTTAACAAAGTAATGACCTCCATGATTACAAAATGAAGCCGTGTTAATACAATTTATATCTAATTTTTACCATTCGTAAATAGTGATCTTGGATATTAAACTTGAGCACCTGACTATGAAGTGAAGTTTTAACAGAAGAGGTAATAATACTTGATTTGAACGAACATCAGCTGATTATACTTGTCAGGAATTTATCTAGGATTTTTAAACAGGGTCCTATGTTTGAAGGGACTGGGAAAATTAGTGCTTTTAGTCACATTTGGGAAGTTTTTTTAACTATATGTAACTTATGTAATTTATGTAACTGTAACATTATATTTATTAACCAATATGGTAATTTATAGACCTGAAATTGGGAATTTTCAGTGCCATTTACCCTTTGGGAATGGGCCAACGGTACCGTATAAAACCTGGATAAATCCCTGCTTGAAATCCGATACAAATTGTTAAATGGCTGACAATGTTTGATAAAAAAAAAAAAAAGATAAATAAAACCGAATACAAAAATAAGCTGTTTTTTTAATTCTCACACCAATAAAAACCATCATACCCATTCAAAATCAAAAACCAAACATGAAGCATTTGCAGAAACCTCAACAATAGTTTATTTTACCTTGTGTTGGACAGTTTTGTTCATCGGAGCCGTCAGCACAGTCGTGAGTTCCATCACAAACCAGGGACACTGCTATACAGTCTGGACCTCTTCGTGATGTTCCTCTGGCTCGACATTCAAACTCCTTATCAGCAATACAAATCTGCCCTGTGCAAGAAACAAGCATGATTTTGGGTTGCATTACTTGATATAAGAACACTTACTATGATGTGTTAAAAACTATACCATGGCAGATACCAGGGCACAATATTTCACGCAAACTGCCGTTCTGTTCGTGTGTCAGTTAAACAAAATTAAATTTATGTGAAATGCAAATCAGATGGTTCAAAAATTAAAAGTTGCAATCTTCACAATTACAAGAAGTTTATTCATGAAGATGTATTCCGACAAATGTTTTAGACTGATTTTTAGATACTTGATGCAAAAAAAACAGTAGTCAACATTATGTTGCAGCAGTTGTAACTTGAGACCAGTCTAAACAAAAAAGCTCAGTATAGAGTGGAGCCAGAAGTTTTAATGAAATGTGTACGGACCTTTGGGGACGGCTAAAGTATCTGCTGCTATTTTATCTTTAGGAATATAATGTTGATATAATATTGGATTGCCTATAATTTTACAAATGTTGAAAACGGTTTTAACGTAAACAGGAATCCCAAAGAGTTACAAAAGTTTTAAAATACTAACATTGCATAATGAGGTTTAAAAAACAACATTTGGAACGTTAGTGTAGATCAAATTAAAGTAGCAGGGCCAGCGCTAAGAGAAAAAATTCTACATAAATTTGAGGTAACCAATCAGATTACCTAGGTAAATACCATGTGAACCGACTTCCACTTACCTCAGATTTCGAAATATTGTCCCAAGATATACTGCTTGCAAAATATTCAACAGAATATATTCACAATGCAGTAAGTATGTATCATTTATTAAGGTATCAATGAGATGTTCCATTGTTTTTTGCATGTTGTAAAAGGCTTATTGTCTACCAGTGAGATACTGCTTGTGCCTAAGATTACCAAAAAATCCCATAATGCAGTGGGCATGGCATGGGAGATAACTCAATGTGCACGTGCACTGTAATGTGAATATATTTATTACTTTATTCATACCAAATAACTAAATAAATTCTTAAAGCAGACTCTCAATTTCCAGTATTGGTCACCAGGTTGGAGTGGGTGTTGGTTTTTATTATTCTTTAAATTTGCTGTTTTGGAAGGGGTTTTTTTTATTTTGGAAATGGTGGAGTGGGTTCTATAATTATTATTATTACTAATTTATGTTGTAGAACATTTTGCATCCATTCTAAATATTAAAAAAATACAGTGATAAAATATAAATTTTATTGAATCTTTTGTTGTGGTTAAGATCAAATAAACCATTTTTTTAATGAAGTTGTTTCTGTAACAAGTATACAGCAATTTTTGTTAATACCTCTGAAGGATACTTCTTAACACAGGTTTCAGAATATAACAAATGTTACTGTGTTTGTTTTCATGTGGTGGAATATTTGTTTTATCTATTATACATTTGTAATTTGTGGTTTAGCTACAAAAAAGCTCCTGTTTAAATAAATAAAAAAGTTGTTCTAATTGCAAACCAAATGTAGTACACCCAATAGTCAATATTTGTGATCAAGTTTATGCTAACAGGTCTACCGACATAAACACATAGAGATAATAGGTAATGTTTGTGGTGATGCGGCTAGTATTTCACCTTTTGAAATTGAAGATTCGGTAATGAATTCAGTTTGAAGGAAGTGTGTGTGGTGTGTATGAGTGTGCACGGTCTGGAGTGTAGTATAAACACATGGAGTACTTTCTTTTATAAATCTGCCTACCCACTGTGGAACAACAAACCATGATTAGGTGATTCTGGCTGCCTGCATATCTGACCTAATCTGACAAAAGCAGACACTTGTCGCTGAATGTAAATATAAGTTCTTTTTCTTTATTTTTTGTACAAAAGTAAACTAAATATTAAGTAATCCTTCTAAACTATTTTATCTAAGAAAAAACATATCAAAGTGTCTTATACTTAGGATAGTTTTAGCAGGTACTTCCCTACTTTAGTAATAACAAAAGCCATGGCGTCAATCACAGCATTGTTTATGTCAAACACTGAAGCTCATTTTGAACTCAAAGTTTAAGATTTTCATGAGAAAGTGCCAATAAAATGTGCATAATTTCCATAATACTTAAAATATTTTGATACAGTTTGCAGTTTTAACAAGATAACAGTATTGACTTTCTGGAATTCAGAATCTCCTTTTATTAAATCTTCAGAATGAACCTATTTTGTGAGAATGGGTCACGTTTCTGTCTCAGTTATAGATTATAAATAATATCAGTCCATTTAATATACTAGAGATCACTTTTACTCAGTTTTTCTTATCAATTCACTTAGGATTAGAAAGAAAAAAAAACTGTTTCCCTAAAGATAACACGCACTTATAAAATTAATATAATTTAGGATCATTTTCATTTCCTTCCATACACACCTGTTGTATTTTATTCACGTAGTATTTTGAGTGAGTTAACTTAGACAAAACAGGAAAGAATACTTACAACACATAGTATTTTGAGTGAGTTAACGTAGATGAAACAGGTAAAAATACGACAAACACTTGTATTTTGAGTGAGTTAACTTAGATGAAACAGGTCAAAATACTTACGACAAACACGTAGTTTTTTGTAAAATGTATCTCGACACTGACACAAGCCTTCTGAACACTGCGCATTGGGATCTTCACAACTGAACTTGGAGTGGCATATATCTCCTAGTGCAACTGAAACCATGCAAACAAACTCATATAACACCTGTAACATCTTTATTACATAAGACAAAATATTACAAAAAATATTACAAAAACATTATTATATCATAATCTATACGACGAAGGGGCAAATATGCAATTTTGCCAAATTACGTAATAATGTTTTTGAAATCCCATTGATTTGCATTGTTGTCTAAAATCAATTAATTACTCAACTAATTATAAGGGTGAAAGAAAAAAGTTGTTATTTTCAGAATCAAAATCTACAGCCCTATTATTAATATTAACATTAAAAAATATTTTTTATGTCAATTTATAAAATTTTGAATATTCACCCCTTTGTCAAAGCATCATCAATGATATGTTGGCAATGTGCTGACATAATGTACATCCAATAGTCAATATTCATAGCTCTCATCTTTGCAGATGCAAACACAGACATAAAAGCAACTATTATTTCTTTAGCAAATTTGCTTTTCTCTATGTCGACAAAAAGCTAATATGGTCAAACAATATTTTCTGTAGACATTCTGTCTGTTAAACCAATGTATTTACCAATGTCTGTTTGCCTTCGTTTAACAATATCACTTCTTTTTTTTAAAGTTTATTACTTAATTTAACTATATTAGTTATTTTAAAATTTATTTTCGTGTAGCAAACTGATTTGCAATTTGTATTTTGATGAACTAGGTTTTAATATTTATAAAAATGTATACTAAATAAAAAATAAAAACAAAGACATTCTTTTGTGTACTTTCAAATATCATAGCAGAGATAATAGTCTTCTTAGTACCAGTGGAATTGTGTAAGATTATGTTTTTTAAACTACCAACAATTGTATCAAATTGTTACAAAACCGTGACACAAAGACAATGAAGAAAAATGCAATCACAGGTAGCTAATAAAAATGTTTAAAATAGCCGGCAGTCATACGGTTTCCATGACAATGCCAGAGAGATCAGTGGGCCTCAGGAACAATAAAACGTAATTATGCAATTTTATTTTTAACTTCTTCGTGTGCACAAACACGATCAGCTGGATGCCGATGTAAATAACACCATAAAGTAGGGGACAGCGTCTTTCTTCTATTTGTCTTATCACTTTGTATAGATAATGTCTTTCTTTTATTATACATGCCACTTTACACGGAAATATCATACAGGTAGGTGAACAAATAGTATATGTAGACAAACCTCATTTATAAATATGAATAATATATTTTCTTTTACTAAATCAGTAAATGACATGAGAAATGTTTAATATATTTATTTTATAGGAAAAATGCCCCAAATCTTTTCTTACAAAAAAACATCTTAAAACACATTTGTTTACTCAGTACTTTTAACCATTCAGTGTGTCCCCTCTTAAGCATTTATAATGACTCATATTTATGTTATTTTAATATCATCCTACAAATTGTTTTACTATGTTATTTTTTTAACCATGTCATTTGATTTATGTAATGCACTTTGAGCATACATTAGTGTGGAGTTTAGCGTTATATAAATGAACTTATTATTATTAATTCATTTCTTCTTGGTATAGCATATATGTGTACCGAGTAGTTGAAAAATGTAGTAAAGTTTGGGAAATTCAACAGGTTTAATTTTTAGTATTTAATAAAGTATGTGAACGCTCATTTCATCTGTCCATCACAAGCTAGTCTATTTGTTGGTAAAAACAAATTGTTTGAAATTATGTTTACACTGTATGTACGTGGTCTAGTTGTTCAAAGCTAACCATGGGGTAGATGAATAAATACAAATGTATTTCTATTTAAAATATCTTCAAAGAAAATTCAAATATTCTTCCGATTTGAATATTTCTGGATACCTTAGGCTATAATAAATTAAGTTTCAACATATCTCTTCAATTACTATTTGCAATTATTTATAATTTGGTTTTGAAATATTCAACTAACCCATGGTTAGCTTAACCTTGCTTTGCACAACTCAGTCTATGTCTTTTAATCATTGCTTTACCAGTTTTAATTACTATTTAAATAAACAATTTCAGTAAAAATCAGTTATGGGAAAAACAATTACTGTTGTTTACAAATTACATAATTTATTAAGAGGTATTTTTAAGCTGTACAATTAATGTTATATGAATTATAAAAGAAACGTCAGTTTGTTAACTTTATGTTACTGTGTTATAGGGTAAATAAATACATATCCTAATCTACAATAAGCCAGGTTGGTTTTGCAAACAAAGCTATCAATACACAAGACCCCTAAGCAATGACCAGCCCCAATAAATGAATAACTCTATCTGCATGGAACATGACCCTTGGGGATAAAATGATAATAATACCATCACTTGGCACAGATTCAAATCTTGAATCAGGTAAATACCTTTATCATGTGACTGTCACTCTCCTGAATGGTGTCATGTATCATACCTGGGCCTGTGCACAGCCACGAATACCTGTAAATTGGGTAAACACACCCGGAGGTGGTCACAGCTGAAGTATGTACTTTACCTGTTCATTCTGCTTTTTATTACACTACAGGGAGTGGTGAACCACTGTATCTACCTATCTGTTGTGATATACGGAATATATAGACTATACAGCTCATACAGGATATGAAGAATATACAGCACATTTATCTACCCATGCCATCAAAACAAATAATGGATTAATGTGATATTCAGTATTTTTGGAGCAGAACTAAAAATAGCCATCAATCCGGATCAAGAAAATTTGTCACATCATTTAACAGATATTATACACCAGGGTGGATTTCATGTGTTAAAACTCAACAGGTAAATATAAAAAAACATTTATTTTAATATAGTTTAAGTATCAATCATCATACCACAGAATTATATTTGTATATAAAAAATGTTAAACTTTGTGATTACTTAACAGACAATTTAGCCCCTGTAATTAATTAACAGACAATTTAGTTTTTGTAACTATTAACACTAACAGGCAATTTAGTCATTGTCATCATTTAACAGACAATTTGGTCTTTGTAATTAATAAACAGACAATTTAGTCTTTGTAATTAATTAACAGACAATTTCGTCTTTGATATTAATTAAAAAATAAAATTTAGTCTTTGTAATAAACAGACTATTTAGCCTTTGTAATTAAATTTTAATTAATAGTCTATTTAGCCTTTGTAATTAATTAATAGACTATTTAGCCTTTGTAATTAATTAATGGACAATTTAGTCTGTAATTACTTAACATATAATTTAGTCTTTGTAATCAATTAAGGGACTAATTAGTCTAGCAAACAAAACTGTAGAATGTATTTACTATTACATTTGTTCATCATGTCCAGTAAGATACTGGAACATGTTGATAAAAATAAACGGCAAGCCAATCACTAATTTTAATAAGTAAAGATTTAGATAAGTAAATATATATATATAGATTTCAAAGTAATCTACTTTATCAGGTGTGTGCTGAATCATAATGAAATATATACAACACTAGCAGTGATGTAAACATTACATCATACATGTACCAACAGGTGCTACAAATCACCTGGTACTGGCATACAAAATATAATTTCCGGCTATTAACAAAACTGGATAGAACATTTGCTGCTTGATGATGTTTAATGTGCTCAAGCTGGTGTAAATTAAATACAGTACAATGTTCTATATGATATTTATCTAATCACAAATTTACCTTTTTAAATCCCAACTGGTTGAAAACACTAGAGTATATGTTCTTTCAGTGATATAGTGTTATCTACATGTGAATATAAATTTTGCTGTCTATTTACAATTAATTGTCAAAAATAAAACAACTGATTTTAATTATACTGTGATGTTAAATTATAAGTTTCACAAAACGTAAGTTAAAAGTGAAAAACAGGACATTAGAGCCTAAATGGAATTGGTCATTCAGAGGGTGTGTGTATGTTTTAGTTACAGTCGACAAGTGTTAAAACTAAGATTTTAAATGTATACTCCACTCCCACTGACCCATGACCTAATTAATTTCAAAACAAACAATTCATTTTAAATATAAACATTTGATTTATCCACAGAAATTCTCCATTCAACTACCTACATAACCACCACATCCAGCTTATTATCAACATTTTAAAAATAATAATGAATTATGCTCACGGATAAATAAATCGAAAAATCGTTTAGTTAAAATGTCTTGCATATGAAAACGAGATCTAGTATAACAAATGCATGTACATGTAAGTTTCATTCGTAATCAATATTTAGAGCACAAAGCCCCTTAAATTCCATGAGCTATGCCTTTAACACCAAATTTATGCAATTAAAAATAAGGTTATGTGTAAGTTGTAGAAGAATCTAAATCCGATTGTATTAATCTGTTTATGCTGGGTGATTGGGTGGATAATTAAATAAATATTCTAACACTTATCTATGAATGTACATAATGAAATACTACATGTAAATCAACACAAACATGTAAATGGAAAATCTAACAAATTGGATGGTGATAACTAAATATTTAGCAAACTGATAGTACTAATAATAGTACCAGGTGAGTGTGAAAAAAATCACACACCTCAAATCATTAGGCTAGAGTTCATGAATCATGCTAAGATGGTGACTTTCCACACAAAAGATGGTCGTTTTTAGAGAAGCATCACTAGAAATGGTTAACTGAAGAACACAACACTGCTTGTTTGTTATAAGTAGGATCAGCTTGGCAGGTTTTCTCATGCATTGTTGAACTTGCAAACATATTTCAATTAATGCTAAACTCTCCCTTTGTTACTTAGGGGCTTATGAAGTTGGTGGCTTATGTGAGTACAATGAAGGTTAAAGGGTTATAGGATTTTGTAAATACTGCTCAGTGAAAAGCCTGTCATATAGGATTAGGACATATGTTTGCTTCTTTTGGATGTTACAGGGCAACAAAAAGCAATTTTTAACTCCTTGTGCGGTCAGTAATTTTTTATTTTTTATAAAAAAAATTGTTGTAGTTTTGTTTTCAATCAATTATTGTTTATGTCTAGATGCTACACAACAGTTTGATCACCAACAGGTAAAAGATTAATTCTATTCGAAAGCTTGAATTTAATTATGGTAGTTGGCCATTTACCATTATGCCCCAAATTAACCTTTTTATATTTATAGATTTGTATAAAAGAAACCAGTAACAAACATGGCTAAAATTTTGAGTAATTGGTGAATTTGTTTGAGGTTACCAGATATGCAAAACTGTGTGTGTATTAATTTTTGCATTCATTATAATTTTTTTTATTTAGCAACAAATTAGGTTCATTTTTAAAATTAAATTTAAGAAGAAAATGTTGATTACCAGCTTCTTGCACTGAGCATGTCAAATAAGAACACACCTGTCAGTTTGATAAAATCATTACTTCTATCACTGAAAAACCCTGTATCCTTACACAAGGTACTTGCTCTAAACAAAATTATCATAAACATCAAAATATTAGCATTGTACACAGTACATATATACAGTGTATTAATAGATTCTAGCTTCATTTTCTGCCATTGTAATTTTAAAATCAAGCAAATATATGTCTGATTAAGGACACCAATTAATTTTTGAAGATCTGTCTCGAAGTTAACTGTGTTTGTCATTTTACCTGACACGCATGTTTCAATTTTCTGTGAAAATCAACAGTTTCTGGTTAAATTTACTAAAGGCTGTTTCTGTGTATTGTAGAAATAACAAGGATATACAATAAAATTTAAGTTGTATATTAAATCATATAGCAGGAACACTTTCTTTAATGTCAGACACAAATTGACTGATGTCTGAAATTATTACATGCATGCCATGTCCAAAACAATATATATATATATATATTGCATTACATATACCTACGTGTACCAGCATTTGGGCAATCTGTGGTGGCATGTTTTGGTTTTGACATAGATGGGGGTTGTATATAAGTAATACGGTTTGAAACAAGAATTAACACTAACCAGTATGTGGACGTTCTGTTGGTGGTGGAGTCGGTTTTGGTGTGGACGTAGTAGATGGTAGCGATGTTGTTTGAGGTTCTTTCCATTGTTTCAATGAGTCCACATCCTCTACGATGTCTTCTGATTTAGATTTCACCTGAGGTGGATTTATTTTTGATACAGTACTCGAAACATAGCCAGTGTAGTTGTTAAACAGACACTTGTTTTCATTGGTCAGTTCATCTTTACAATGAAACAAGTAGCAGTTGTGCTTTGTCTGAAAATAAAATAATAATTTCTTCAGAATCAGTAGGGCAGTGTATAAATTATAATCTATTAAAAAGATTTTGTAGGATTAATGCCTTCAAACCTCAATTATAAATCTACCTTTTTTATATTAAAAACAAAATCTTTTTGTATTATATGCACTTCAGGGAACAATATTTCGAAATCTGAGGTAACCAGAAGTCTGATTCACATGGTTTTTACCTAGGTAACCCATAGTTCGGTTACGTGAATTATATTTGCCTCAAAGTTTCATTGAAATTATGTTTTAAATACATAATTTTTAGCTCAAACTTAAAATAAAATACAAAAGAAAACACTCTATAAAACTTTTTTTTTTAATGTTAGCTAGTTAGCTGTTTGTTTATGGGTTTTTTAATGAACACTTTCAGATTCCTTTTTTCGTTTCACGCTGTCCAAGCTACTTTCATTTTATCTTAGTGATGTTCCAAATGTGTATTTTTTTAAAGCTCATTCTGCTATATGGGTATTTTAACAACTTTTTAAAACCGTTTTCAGCATTTGTAAAATTATAGGCAATCCAATATTATGTAACCATAATTACATCCCTAAAAATGAAATAGCAGCAGATAATTTTACCATCACTCAGTGTCCATGGACATTTCATTAAATCTTTTGGCTCAACTCTATACTCAACATTTTAATTTAGACCGGTCGCAAGTTACAACTGTTAAAATATAACTTTGTCTACTGGTTCGTAGCGCATCAATTATCTAAAAATCAGTCTAAAACATTTGTCGGGATACTTGTACGTCTGCGTGAATAATCTTCCTGTAATCGTGAAGTTTGCAAGTTTTAATTTCTGAACGTCTACAGGTCACGACGTAACAGATTTACAGTTCACGTAAATTTAATTTTGCGTAACCAACACATGAACGTAAATTTAATTTGGCGTAACCAACACACGAACAGAACAGCGGTTCGCGTGAGATATTGTGCCCTGCACTTTTGTCAAGAGTTTCAACAGTTCCAGCATACGGTTGGTTAGGTTAGGGTCTGTTTTAGGGTTCTTTTATAAGCCCCATCAAAAAAAACCTCTTTAGATTGTTTGAAAAATTAGACTAGCACAAGCAGTAGTTGAACAAAATTAATGGTGGTTCAATTTTCTGTGGCTTTGTATTGCAACCTAACAACTGCACAGAGTCTGGCAAGTCAGAGGTAAAAGCAGACCTTAGTTTTAAGGTGCACAGGTGTAAATGCACTCATACAGCACCCATAATTTCAATCGACAGGTGTGATAAAACACGCTCGTACCACTTAATAATAATAATATATAATTAATTACTTTTGTCAACTCATTACATAAAACTCGAGTCTTCTACAAATATTTCAAACATATGTTCTACAGGCACTAATCTAGGATAGAAAAAGTGGGAGAAGTCACTTCTCCCTTCCCATCAGAAATGGGAAAAGTTTGATAAAAATGGGAGAAGTGAACCCACCAAAAACAATTATTTCTTTTTTGTCATATGACCATTTTTTAAGGACAAATTAAAAAAATATATATATTAATAAAAAAAAATTAAAAAAAATTAATTAAACTTTCTTTAATAATAATTTTATTTTAGTTTTATTTTTTTGAAAGGGGACAATAAACACGCGTCATGCGATATTTGTTCGTTGTTTGTGTGTAAAGATTAGTTAGTGATGTTTTGGTTGGCACCACAAATCGGTGTGACTGTCAGAATTTGTTTTTCACTTCGAGCAAAATATTATGGCGACTTCGACTTCTCACTACTGCTATACAGTGCTAACAAGTTGGCGACTTCAGCAAACTTTCGGTGAAAAAAAAACCCATTTCGTCGGTTAGATTAGTGCCTGTACTAGTATACTGACTTTATAACTCATCATATCTATGATTTATCAAAAGCAAAAACAAATAACTGGTATTCTTCTTTTTTATGCTAATTGGGTATCCGTACAACATTTGGTCAGTCTGTTACAATTCCATTCTGTAATCCTCGATCATTTCTATTTGTGCTGTTAAACAAGTCATTTGGAAAACCTTGGCTAATTTTGTTTCATCAGTATAATTCGTAAAGCAGCCAAGTGGTTCCGATATCAAAAACAAAGTTTTCCAACATAGATGGACAAAATTCAATTAAACAACGTGGCGATTTTTCACTCGCATAAGTCATTTCAGGTGTGCAATTTATCATTCGCCTAAGCATTTTCAGGCATGCTATCTATTACCTGCCTGAATTTTTCAAAAATTAAGGTCTGTAAGTGTAAGAGGTTTTTGACAAAAATACTTGTGTTTACCTTATTTCCTTCTCCATACACCGACAGATCACAACCATCTGTTCTGCAACATTCAGTATAGCACTGTTCATTCGATTTCACATTTTCTACTGAAACCAGAAACTTTGCCCCAGCCTTTCTCGAATCAGACGTTCTAATGATAGTGTTTTTATACACGTTATTGCGACAGGTTGGCTGGTCTGACTCTGTGTGATCAGTTTGTGGTTGTTTGTCAGGAATGTCAATACCAAGTCTTTTAACGACTTTATAGAATTCTGCTGCAAGTTTGGGGTCATCTAAGATGCCATCAATCAAGTCAGAATTTTCCTTTTTAGCGCTCGTAAGAGCTAAAGCGCAAACAATTAAAAATATCGTTTTCATATTGGTAAAAAGTTTGTCAACAAAACATTTCCCTATGCTAGACTCCAAAACATGGCGGAGATCACGTGCGCATGCGCAGTGCACCTGTCAATCCCGGTGTACTGCTTTCTCATACTCAATTACGTTTAACTGGCTCACAATCAGTTATTGTTACATTTTATCATAGCAAACATAAAATTCAGTATGCCACAGCCAGGGGCGGTTCCAGCAATTGTGAATAGGGGGCGCAACTTTGGAGAAGTACTTATGGGACTTGTAATTGCTGTGTTGGCCTGTACTTGTGCTTAGGGTTTTACAAGAAAAAATTTCATTGCCCGAAAATTGAGGGGGCGTGTTCCTGGCAGTGTTAGCCTAACTTAGGACATCGAAATCTCAAAATCCGTCGGAGGCTGGCTCATTCATGACTACGTGTAAAAAATTTAAATTGTTTGTCATCCAATAGCTGATGGTTAGTAGGCCTTGGTTACTTTTTAAAAATATAAAAATAAAACTTAAAGTCTAAAGATTGCAAATCTTATAGTGGTTAACAAATAACAAAATTAAAAATATATATAACTGCTCATGAAATCATGTAATTTGTCTTTTATATTAAACCAAAAAGTTACTGTAATTTGAATATGTATCTTAATATCGACGCTATTTAAATTTGAAATGACGTGTAATGTCTGTCATAAAAAAACACACATCTTCATTTCAGTTAGTAGGGGTGAAGCTAAAGCTTGTGACAAAGAAACATTATTTCACTCAGGACATACATTTTATAATAAATGGCAACTCATTTTATATCATCTATGACTATGTTGGATATATTTTCACGATTGAGTATGACATGTATTCCTTAAATGTTTACATTTACTAAATTCACATATTTTTAAAGTTACATCGGTTTATTTCATACTGTGTAAAACTATTAAACCTCTGATCTATATGTAGAGTAGAATTGAAGATATTTACTCATGGATATTTCCTGGAGTTTTTCTTTTGTGCTTTACACATGTTTATAGGGATGTCCCTTGGTGCATGACGCGCTTGAAGGTGTGATAATAGTGGGTGGGCCCTGAAAATACAATTACGTAGTTTATGAATGACACCTTACTATAATTTTCAGTTTCTTTTAAATTAAAGAAAACTGAAACGACTGCATTTAAAATTAAATACAAGTAATACATTTTTTTTTCTTAAATAAAATATAATAATAAAATTGGCATTTAAACAAGTGAATGTTTAAAGTGTAGTTTATAGTTTAACCTGTAGAATACCAATTCATATAACGCAGCATATCGAGATAGACATTGGAGAATACTATTTCCTGTTTCCAACAGAAACTTGTTGTGTGGTTGTGAAGCGGCACGATATAGTGCAGATAATAAACACTGATTACATCTAAAACAATAAATCACTGATCATTATCTACGCTAAGTTTAAAAATAAACACCAATACGTAATGCGCTGTTAGGGTGTAAAGAGACGACATAACAAAATTGTAATAATAATATTGATTCATTTGTAGGGTCCCACACAAAAGTACACAATGAGTGGCCTAAATCCATTTAGAAGGACTGTAGGCTTCTATGAAGTTATGGCTACCTCCGTTCCTCAACAGTGCGAAGTTAGTCCCGTTTCTACGACTGCATCCAAAGACAAATACAGAACAGTGCCTACGACGACCTCACATAGGATACAGGAGGATAATTCACCAAACAATCATGTTAATTTTAAATTAAATAGAGAGGAAGAGGTAGAGAAAAAGAAAAAATATTTCACAGCAAAATATGGACAGCATCAAATGTTGTTGATTAGGAAACGCTTGGCAGTCGAAGACTGGGTTTACGAAGGTCTTCGAAATTTATACAATTGTCAGGTTAGTGAGTTTTACATTTTAATTTTTAGTGACATTGTTTTCTTCTTTAACACTGTTACATGTTTAAGACAGATGTAACTTTATGTAGATCTTTGTTATACAACAATTTAATGATAATATTTCAAAAGTTACAGAATTCTTACAATGTTCATAAGTGTTTTACAAATTTATACTTTTAGTATATACTCAATGTTTAAATTGGAAACTGTTTCATGTTGCATAACATTATTAGACTTAATTTTATTGAACATTATTTTACTTCTAAAGATATTTTAATGTATATTGTTATTTTTTCATGGTGTGAAAACGTTAAATATAATGTAACTAACATGTATAAATTTGTTTAGTCAGTAGTTTCCACACCATAGACATTTTCTTTAACTGATTTATGTTAATTAGCATAATTACCTATAATTAGTGTAATTTGCATGGGATTGTTAAGGCCCATCTGTCTTGTTTGACCGTATCGATTACCCACTTAGTGTCTAATATTTCTTCAGCATCTGTAAGAATGTTCATTTAGATTTTTTCTCTGACAAATTAGTGATATGTACCTATAGTCTGTTTACGCTACTTGGAACATGGATTTTTGTTGATTAGTTTGCATGAACCTAGGCAAAAAAGAACTAGAGTTTTGGAAATAGCAAAAAAGTCCTATGTTCCAATTTTTTTCATTACTTTGTTAAATAATAATTAAAAATA
>JAULBS010070739.1:9340-21691 GCA_032355785.1 Symmetromphalus regularis | reverse complement strand
CACTTTCAAAGCAACGTTTCAACAGACAATCTAAGTTCAATTTCTCAGTTTCAAATGAATAAATATAATAAAACCTGCATTATTTTGCTTCCATGATTTATTACAGACAATTGGGATTCCACGATGATTGATTAATAGTGATATTTCTTGTCAATTTTGCACGGGAATGTTGGAATTTTTAATTATATTTTTCTACCTTTTGAAATGCGCGCTATATATCGAAACGATGTATTAATGCGCATTAGTAATCAGTCTTTCGGGGTCTTCCGCCCGATTCAAACGACATGTAACATGGTATGGTAGATGGTGGGGTTTGAGTAGTGGTTGTCCGCGAAATAGGTCGGTGCTACGATGAACATTTTTGAAAATTTGGATATTCACAGGGGGTCAAGAAAACTCCCAAAATATACTTTATGATAGGAATTTTTAAAAGATAATTTAAGAGAGTGATAATAAGAAGCTATTGAATATTTAATACAAAAATCTCAAAATTGTCCTCGGATGAATTTTTAATGTAGTTTAACTTCACAGTGCATTATCTCGGTATTGAACCCAGCGACTTCCGACGGGTTTTCCTAGACGCCCACACATATACCCTCGAAACAACAAATATTGATTATGTATGGAACTGGCTTCTGCACATGTGTATTTGACAAAATAAATTTGACCTTGTTGTGTTTACTATTGAAAGCAACCAATAAATGTTCACAACCGTACAAGTTTATTTCTTAGAGAGGTAAAATGCTCATCGTGGTCACACTGCGACTAGTCTCTTCTGAACACTATACAATGGAGATCACTGTGTTTTTTTTTACAAAACTAAGAAAGCAGATAATGTTTGCATAACGTTGTTGTGTTTATGACAATATTTCCATATTTAGGTATAACACCCACTAATACTGAAAATCGTTTAATGTAGTGGTACTGCGCAAGATTGCTTGTCATGCTCTTTACATGAAAATAATTCTTAACCTTTATCCTCATTTGTGTATTGGTATTAGTTGGGATTTCTTTTTTTTGAAGGTGTGAGTTTTGTTTACTAAAGAAAAGTATACCGACATCGGAGTTCACATTAGCACATATTTGTTATAAACAAGCTATTTATAAATAGATCACTCTCAAGGATAGCCTTATATCTGAATTTAGCAATAGATGCAGAGTTCAGATACACGTTATTTTGTTATTCCAAAAACGAATTAATAAAATGATTGATTGACTGTTATTCAAAATATAATGGTAATAGAATGTTCCATTTGAAGTAGGGGTAAAAACTAATGCCTGCCTCAACCACCCCAGGCCAGTAAATGGGTTGCAGTATATGTATAATAGAAAGACTAGTTATTTCATTTCTGTGGAGGCTACTCATCCCCTATTCCAGGTAATATATTTCTTAAATTTCAAACCTTTGTGAAGTATTTTGCATTACCAGAAGTGTTTCTAACCAACATACTATATTAAATTCGTTTTTTTCTTTTTAAACAAGATTAATTGTAGCCTTAGATATCCTCCTGAAATAATGTTTTTTTTTAAAAGACTTTTAAATTAACACTTTGAAAATAAATCATGGAACTGCCAGTCAACAAAACCTGTAGTAACTCTTGTTCTCTAAATTTGTTAATCTGATTGCAGACACATACTATTAAAAAGCTGTTACAAGAGGCAGAACGGAAAAATGACGAGTATCTTGAGAAACTGAATAAAAAGACAGTTGCTTTTGAAAATCTCAGAAATGACTTTGACCTTCAGAAACATGATGTTGACAGGCAAGTTTATTCTTTTATATCTTGAAGGGGAAATTGTTTTTTTTCTTCAATTTCTAAGCAATCTTGCCCATAAAATGTAAAGATGGTTTATGTTGAATCATCATGGAAATTGTTTATTTTTATTTTCAGATTGGAAGAAAAAGCAGGTGAACTTGCAGTTTTGAAGAATGACCATGCCAGTCTTCTAGAAAAGTAATAGCTTGTTAGAAATATATTCTAATGATAATTGGACCATAATAATAGAAAATTACTTTAGAGATTTAACAAAAGGTCAAATTTTTCTAAAAATGTTGAAGAAAATATTTTGAATATTGAAATTTGATGCATTTTCCAGCTGTTTTTCACACTTTTTAATTGCCATTTTAATTACTGTAACAGCTGCATAATATTAGAAAAGTTTACAAGTAAAATATTTTGCATATTGATGTGTGGCTCTCTAAATGTGAAACTAGGGCGTCTTTATGATTTTAATGTTTTACACCCAAATTGGGCACCCTTTTTTGTCAGTTATTAACTTTGTTAAGATGATAGTTAAGCATGATTTCAACCATTTATTATTCAGTCTTAACTGCACAATTTTATTTTTGATTTGTTGATATCTTTCAGTCATCAGAGTCAAGAACGAGCATTTTCTTCATTAAAACAGGAGCATCGGACAATGTGTGAGATGCACGAAATGCTGCAGAAACATCACGAATGTCTCAAACATCAGCACGACATGTGAGATATTTGTCTGCTTAAATATCGTAATCTTTTTCTCTTTCATTCATCATCTCACTGGAATGGCAACCATTATAATAAGCAAACAAACAGTGAAAAAATTAATATTATTACTAAAGTCCTGTCTATTTACAAATAATTTCAGGCAAGGATAGCAGGTTTCTGCTGATTTTTACATTTTGTGGGTTAAAACAGTGATGAAGGTTGAATGCAGAAACACTCAACACTTTCCATTTTCAGACTAGTTCCACATTTTGCATTGTTTGTAACACTTTTTAATTTTGTGTCTATTCACACACAGATGGTTATACTTCTTATTTTTCAGACTTTGCAGAAATGGAATAAAAATAAAATTCCAGTTTGGTCATTCTTATTTAAACTTTCTTTTCACCACAATAAAGGCAACAAATGTGATATTTATAGGATAGAAATGAAAATGAAACACGTATTAGAAATTATGTCAAATAGTTTGCCTGAGATGTCGGTTTATTTTTTATGTTTAAACAGAAACATTTGAGCATACTGACTTGAAAATGGAACAAGAGTGATTTTCTGCAAATCAACTTTTAAAATATCTGTTTTAGTTCCATTGAGTGACTTGCTTTCAAAATCTGTAATCTGAAAGATAAATATGAGTTTGACTATCAATGTTTATTTTGTCTTCATCTATGTTTGCAGCACGACAGAACAGTTATCTCTCTTGGAAGATGAAAGTAAACAGCTAGCAAGACTTCTCAAAGAAAAGGAAAACAAGCTTCTAGGTAAACCAGTGTGAACATATTTGTTATATACTGGAAAATGGAATCAAAATCCTTATTTACAGCCTCCGTTACCATGTTATTAATCTATTTTTAAATTTGGGTCTTTTCACAGATATTTATAACAGTATCTAACTGCCATCACTAAATCATTTTGCTATGGCACTGAAAATAAGTGTTCTTTTTATACAGCAATGTCGATTACTGCCTAGAATTTTGAGGGCTTGGTCTTACAACAAACACCATTCCCCTTTCAGAATTCTTTAAATTTACACCATTTTCCCAAAATGACTTTTTTCTGTTTTTACATTTTACAGAAATAATTTGTACATGACTTAAATTCTACTGTATTTTATGGCTAATATCTTTAAATTTAATAACATGCACATCAAATGTATACTGTCAATGTTGAATTAATTTACAGAAGTAACAAAAAGCCAGCATACAATAGAAGAAAAACATAAAAAAACACTGAAAGAGAAAGATGAATCTGAGAAGGACAGAGAAACACTGGAACTGGCAGTTAATAAGTTACGCAGTGATATCGGACGAGCAGAGCAACTTCGGAGAGAGCTTCAACAGAAGGTGATGTCACTTTTTATTACCCACTATATGAAGATTTGGATGTTCTGTAAAACTATCATACTCAATAATACACTATAAGCTTAATGACTTCATGCATATTCCTATCTGTTCTTTCTATTTTAGATAGTCACAGTGCTCAAAATTACTCTTTTCTGACAGATATTACATCCATTCACAGTGGGAGGGTAATAAATAGCAGACTAAACAAGTGCCCATCTAATACTGTTTATATTACACTTGTCTGTTTTCAGTTGTACATCACTGTTTTAATTGAGATGTATGATTGAAAATCCCATCAGAATAAAACACTATGACATATGAACTCGTTTAGTAATCTCTATGTATACAATAAAATTATGACATCAAAGTAACTTTTTGTACAATGTTTCATACACATTTCTAACTCAAAAATGTCACAATCTAAAAGTGAAGTGGTTAGGTCCCCTTTCTCAGCCATGATGTTTGACATCAGCTAATGTAAACTGTTTTTCTTTCAGGTGTCATCTTTAGAGATTGTTTGTCAGGACCAGGAGAAGCAGATAGAAGCACAGCAGACGGAGATCAACAAACATCACCACATTGCCCAGCTCATCCACAGTCTGAGTGGAGGCAAGGAAGAAATGAAATGAGCTTGTTAAAAAGTTTATTTTTCCTTTTTCAGTGCTGTACATTCAAACTCAACAAATATCACAATACCCATCTTATTGACAGAATGAGTGGAGGCAAGGAAGAAGTGAAATGAGCTTATTGACAGGTTAATGTTTCCTTACTCATTGCTGTACATTCACACTCAACAAATATCACAATACCCATCTTATTGACAGTCTGAGTGGAGGCAAGGAAGAAGTGAAATGAGCTTATTGACAGGTTAATGTTTCCTTACTCAGTGCTGTACACTCACACTCAACAAATATCACATTACCCATCTTATTGACAGTTTATTGGTGGTAAGGAAAAAGTTTATGTTTCCTTACTCAGTGCTATACTTTCATAGTGGACAAACGACATCACATTACCCATCTTATCGACAGACAGAGGTGGCAAGGAAGAAGTAAACTGAGCTTGTTAACAAGTTCTTGTTTCCGTACTGAGTGCTGTACATTTACATTCATCAAATATCACATTACCCATCTTATCAACAGACTGACGGGTGGCAAGGAAGAAATAAATGGAGCTTGTTAAAATGTTCTTATTTCCTAACTCAGTCCTGTACTTTCATAATCAACAAAAATCATCACTTTCTGGAGTGGTGACAAGAAAGAATCAAAGTAAACTTCTTTGACAATCCATTGTTCCTTTCTTAGTGCTTCTGCCAAACACTTGTTTAATTACCCAGTAGTACATACATATACTTAACAAACATCTTAACATTGCAAAGCTCATCCATAACCTGAGTGACAGGAAGGAAGAAACAAAGCAGTCTTGTTGCTAAACCCTGGTTTTATTACCCACTACAGTGTCCAAACACTTTGAATGTCAATTTGTGCACAGAGTATATTTTAAGATACAGAGCGATGATGTCCTGTGCATATTCTCACAATTAGACTTTCTGCACTCTTTCAGTTGTTGAGGGCATCTTAGTTTGGATTTTAAACATTGCTTAAATCTCTGTTTGTATTTCAAAACAATGAACTTAAAATTAAATTTGCTGTTGTGCCTTAGTGTTTCCTCCAATACCAATACAAGACAATGATACCAGTGTGAATATTAGAATTTTCTGTGAACAACACATTTTTACCCCTGTGAATATATATTTATGTATATATTAAAATAATCTGTTTTATTGTTATCTAACATTGCAGCTGAATTTTATGAATATCAAAGAATGTAATTATTATTTTTTACTAGGGGTGCAACGATATGGCCAAAACCGTATTGTGATATATCGTGATACAGCAAACCCATATTGCAATACATACCGCAGTACAGTTTGATTAATTACCAAGATGTGATAAAGTCATATTTTGATACTATCATACTAATTACTAAACATATCTCAACAAGGCAGATCTGTAGTAATTTCTATGAAAAAAAAAGAGTATATAGACACAGTAGATTTATATTTAAAAAATAAGTTTTTACTTTTTATAACTTACTGTCATAGTCATAGGTTTTATAAGATAATTTAGATGGATACTTATTAGGTAGATATATCTCGATACACGAAACCTAGTCGCTGTATGTACTGCGCTGGTCAAGTATTGCAATATACCGGTATACCGTTGCACTCCTATAAATTATAACTATGTATATTATAATACAATATATATATATAAAAAGCTATGTATATGTTGTGTTTATAACATACCCTATATTTCAACAAATACATCACTATACAATGAATTAAAAACTAATGTGTGTGTAATACATTGTGTATTATATGCGTGTATGTGACAAAATGGATGAAAACACGCTTGTTGAAGTGTAATAACGTGAGACTGTGTGATGGTGCTAAACTCAGTTATCTGTCACATTTAACTAATCTGTCGTCACCGTGTCTTGTCACAGTCTCCCCATCACGACCAACAGCCACGACGTGTTTGTTTTACACACCGTACAAACCAGAGAGAGACGTGGGCGTCACTGGCGAATTCATAGTTTGGTTACAAATGCATGTCATCAGCGCCACGTAAATGTACACACGTACACACGGACACAGTGTCACTTTATAAAATAGAAAACATTCCGCCAATAACTGATATGATATACGATTCATAATATAACGGGTGTTCATTACACACTACCTAATGAAAAAAGTAAAGTTTGTTTTATTTAACGACGCCTCTAAAGCACATTGATTTTTATCTTATCATCGGCTCTTGAACGTCATACAGATGGTAATTCTGACATATGTCTTTAGAGGAAACCCGCTAACGCCAAATATGCTACTCCTTCCGATAAGCAGCAAGGAATCTTTTATATGCACCGTCCCACAGACAGGACAGCACATACCACGGCCTTTGATAAACTAGTTGTTGACCACTGGCTGGAACGGAAAAATAGCCCAAACTGTAAATGGGTCCACTGAGAAGGATCGATCCCCCACCTAATGAATACATCACATAGATAAGAACATTTGTTTTGTATTGTTTTGGTTTGTTTAACGACATCACTTGAGCACACTAATTTATTAATCATCGGCTATTAGAAGTTAAACATTAATTTTGGTTATTTTGACACATAGCAAAATGTGAGCCAGCCTCTAATGGGTTTTGAACCACTGTCTTCAGCTTGAGGGACTGATGTCCTACTACTGGACCACAGAGGCTCGCAGATAAGAACAAGCAAGACACGCACGCACGCAAACAAAAGAAAATATACACGAATTGGGCCTATATATTAAAAGTGCTGTGTGTTCCTTAAACAACAACACACATACACACACTCAATACACGCGCATACATACACACACACACAATACACGCGCACGCATACATACACACACACATAATACAAAATACACGCACACACATACACACATAACAAAAAATACGAAAACCTATACACATTAACAGTGCCGGAATTCGCTAAACAATTATGTACGTTAAAATATGATGATGTAATTATGTTCTAAACATTGAGACAAAGAGACACGCAATCTAACAGATACAGACGGATGAACGGTCGACAGGCGAGTGGACGCTATAATGGACGGACGGACAATCAGACAGTCGGAGAGAGAAAAACATTTACAGACATACGCTAGACACACAAACACACACGCACAGACTGACAGATAGGGACAGACATATATGTAGACAGACAGGGCCGTCGAGTGTGATGATATGCTCCGGGGCTGGGTGTTGCACAGAGACCCTGGTTAAGCTATCGGACTCGTGACTGGTAGGTACTGGGATCGCATTTTAGACGAGGCATGGCATTTTTAATCTCAGTATCGGCTCCAACCCCATAGTGAGTGCTCTGCAAGGCTCAGTGGATAGGTGTATACCACTTACACCGACCAGTAGTCCACAACTAGTTTATCAAAGGCCGTGGTATGTGCTATCCTTTCTGTGGGATACCACATATAAAAAAATATATTGCTGCTTATCGATAAGAGTAGCCGCATAAGTGTGGCGGGAGCGGGTTTCGCCTCTCCTACTAATACTAACCTCTGTCCTGGACAGACAGGACAGGAAGATGAGTTGTGGACCCAGGACAGCGTGTTTGAACCTAAATTGAATATAAGCTCGAAAATAAATATAACCAACCAATCAATGACAGAAATTTTTTATGGGTTAGGCCTACTACTCGAAACTCGAGATAACGTTTTTGTGCCAACAAGACCGCTCTGTGAATACATTCTTCCCTTGTTATTTCGCAATGAAGCAAAACTAGGCCTAGTGTGACGAGGTCAACAACGACCGAACCAGTATTTCAGTCGGATAAACTTCCTGGTCGCTCTAATCACGTCGTACATGACAGTTCGTGGACGTTCTTCTTACCTGGGCTGTCTGTGTACATCTGCAGACACCTGTAAATACCTGAGATAGTGTTAAATACTCGTAGAGTGAAAAAAAACCCACGTTTTAACACTGTATTAATACTGAATGTTATAATCTACAAAAAACAACGTGAGAAAGATTTGAGAAAAGATACAAGAGTATACTTTTTAGACGTCCAAAAATACCTGTAGATAACTACAGGTGTGAGAAAGGTTGTATTAGAGAATTAGTTGTATGTGGATTTTACTGTTGTAATTCAACTGGAAACATGTCCAACTTACGGCCATCAAGAAACCAACAGCTCAAGTTATACGAAGGCTGGATAGAGCATAAGAGTACTAACGTAAGTAATACCAAAATATACTAGATTAGTAGGTAATCATATAGAGAGCTATTGCGCTGAGCGTTGTCAGGGTGGGTTTGGGTGAGTGTTACTCAGGAGATAAAAGTAAAATTTGTTTTACTTAACGACACCTCTAGAGCACATTGATTTTTACCTAATCATCGGCTATTGGACGTCAATCCTATAGTCATTCTGACATTTATTTAGAGGAAACCCGCTGCCGCCACATAGGCTACTCTTTCCGATTAGCAAGGGGTCTCACAGACAGGACAGCACATGCCACGGCCTTTGATGAGCCAGTTATTAACCACGTTGAAACGGAAAATAGCCCAAATTGTAAATGGGTTATAATTATAAGAAATTCTAGATAAGAGGGGTTCCGGACCTCCTGGTCCCCCCTCTGGATCCGCTACTGATCAAACACACGGTATTTGTGACTCAAGTTTTTCTGAAGAAACCAGCTACCGCAACATAGTATCAAGGGATAACTGATATGCACTTTCTCCCAAACAGGTCAGCACATACCACGGTCTTTGTTACGTCAGTTGTTGACTACTGTCCGGAATAAAAATAAATAATATAATTGTCAATATATAGCAACCACCTGTATGAAAGGCGACTAGAGCTCATCTAAGAATTAAATGATGCTAAAATAGACGAGTCTGGGGAGTCCATATATTAGTATCACATTAGGTCACCACTCTATCCTCTTCCCCCTTCCCCCATTATAATTTGGTCGTCACAAACTTTGACTATAGTAGATATCTTAATAGACGTTTGGCAAACTGTTCGTATAACTTTGAAATAGCTTTCTCAAAATAATTGTCTCTGTTCTTACTCTCTTTCACTCTTTTCCCCTCTGTCTTTTATCCTTTCAATATCCAATTCAGTAATATAGTATATGTATATTATTTATTTATTTATTTGTATTAACTGATTCATTGTAATAGTTCTTTTATTGTTTAAAAGGAGAAAGCATAGTAAGCTGAACAACTTGATCCGTTTGTATTTTTAATACAATCAAATATGTTTTCAATCAACTTTGGAATCACACTAATATTTATTTATTAATCACCGATTACTGGATGTCAAATATTTTGTAATTTTTACACGTTAAATCTCTCCCTTAGCAGCAAGGATCTTTTATATACACTTCCCCACCATGGCCTTTGGTTGCGTGGAAAGTTTGTTCAGAGTATAAAGGATATACGTAGAATCTTGGCAAATATCTCAGCATGTCTTACGCCTACTATTATTTTACTTTGATATTTTAAGAAGTAAACACCATCTTTTGTTGTGTCATGAAAACAGTAGGTGACGCATAATAATCAAATAAAGCATGCCTTTGCATTCAGTAATGAATTATTTTTTTATGTTTGTTTAACCCCCAACACAAACAAACAGCGGCTATTGAGGATCAAATTAATAAGGTATTATACCCTAAGGGAAAGTAAAGTTTGTTTTATTTAACGACGCCTCTAGAGCACATTGATTTTTATCTTATCATCGGCCAATCATATGGTCATTCTGACATATTTATTTAGAGGATACCCGCTGCCACGATAGACTACTCTTTCCGATAAGCAGCAAGGTGCCTTTTATATGTACGGTCTCACAGACAGAACATACGACGGCTTTTGATGAACCAGTTGTGGACCACTGGTTGGAATGGCAAATAGCCCAAACATATCCTAAGGAAAAAGGAATATGTGAGTCTCAGTGGTCCAGTGACAGGACATTTGACTCTCAACCTACAGACATGGCCGAATTTATGAATAAGGTGCAAAAGGGGCAATTGTTCCGGGGGCCCCTGCCAGATGGCCCCCACAAACTAAGGACTTACTTTATTTAAAAAATGTAATCATTATAAAATTAGTTCTATTCATTCATTTTAGATCATTTTAAAAAATATTTCTCATGTAATTTAATTCCTATGTTGAGGGGCCCCCAAACCTAAAGTGCCCTGGGCCCCCGCCTAAATGCGGCCTTACTTGCAGACCGTGGTTCAAAAGTTCTTTGAGGCTGACTCACACTTGATTACGTGTCGAAATTTCCGCATATTTGACATCCAATAGGTGATGAGTGGTATTTATTTATTTAATATTCGTTAAACGACCATCTAGCCACCAGCACAAAAATAAATATCAGCTATTGGGAGTCACACTGTAGTCACTTAAACTTTTCCGATGAGTGGTGTTGTCGAACAAAACAAAAAACGCAACAAAAAAACCGCAAAAAAAAAAAGGAATGTGCATTTAATGACATCATACCGCATTGTAAGGCTGTTCAATGAAAATATCCCGTATTTTGTTTACACGTGGTTTACAAACAAAAAACAACAAAAAATCCTGCTGTGTCATAGACTACAAGGGTAGACTCAGGAATTATGAAGGAGGGGGCTGAAAAATAGTGAAAAAAAATTAATTCGGAAAAATGGGATCGAAATTAAGTTAAGATTTTTATAATTGTTAGGGGTTGGGGGGGGGGGGGGTAAAAATAGTAAGCAAAGAGTTTCCAGACCTACTAAACCCTCGATACTGGCTTCAACCCAGAGTGAATGCTCCGCAAGGATCAGCAGGTGACCCCTTTCTGCTTATCGGAAAGAGTAGCCTATGTGGTGGCAGCGGGTTTCCTCTAAACATATGTCAGTAGGTAGGTTTATACCACATACACGGACCAGTGATCCAAAACTGGTTTATCAAAGACCGTGGGAAAGGGCATATACAAGACCCTTTGCTGTTAATTGGAAAGAGTAGCCTATGTAGCAGGTTTCTTATGAAGACCATGTCTTAAAAGACCATATGCCTGACACCTAAAGACTGCTGAATACAACTTGTGATGAGGTATCGTTAGAAAAAACCTATATTTTCCTTTGGTTTCTCTTTTATTCTAAAGAACGAAGTTGATTTTATTGATCATATTGTTGAAAATAAACAAAGAAATACACATCGTATAATACTAATATATCCGTGAACGTGTTATAAAATGTACAGCCGAAACTGCGCAATAATATACTGTGTATGTCTACATAACTATTACAACAAAAACTGACTATAGAGTTATCAAGTCTTGGGAGAGGTTCGAGTTAATTGAACTTTTTTATTCACGCTCCGACAAACATAACGTTAATAGCACACGTTAGTTCATAAATTGGGTTTAAGACATTCAGAGTGCTATTAAAATCACTGGTGCATTTCAGTATACACATTCTAACTTATATTCGAAGTAGTAGAGCATCCAGATTTGTAGATTTTTTTTTTTTTTTTTTACATATAATTATTTTCCGAGTAGAAGGACGTGAAAATTAAAAAAATTCCGGTCTCCCCCAGAACCCCCACACTTTTTGGTCATGGGTGTGTTCCGTCCCACCACTTTCAGGAACGGATTTTCGCCCTTGCACGCGTTAGTTCATAAATTGGGTTTAAGACATTCAGAGTACTATTAAAATCACTGGTCCTCATCAGTACACATATTAACCTATATTCTGATATCACTGATTTTTTTTACCGTTAATATTACACTTAAGGGTGAATATTTCTCCGTTTGTACAGAGATTACGAATTAGGGAGAGGCCTTAACATAATAAGCTTACACCTGTTGACCGATCTCAAAAGGCTTAAAGACGGTAATAAATATACGAATTTTCATACCCCTCTCCCCTTCTCACAAAATCATATGCATTAAAAGACGATTTAATTTATTATTATTATTATTAACATTTTTATGATTAATTCATA